>PVLD010012148.1:0-61793 GCA_004027595.1 Dinomys branickii | reverse complement strand
AGGGGCTGGGGATATAGCTCAGTGGAATAATCGCCTGCCTGGCAAGTGCAAGGTCCTGAGTTCAATCCCCAGTACTGCAAAAAAAAATAAAAATAAAAAATAAAAAAAATTTAAAAAAATAAAAAATAAAAAAATTTTTTTTTTTTTTGAGACAGGGTCTTCCACCTGGCCTTGAGCTCACTTTGTAGTCCAGGCTGGCCACAAACTTGCAGGGATCCTCCTGCCTCAGCCTCCCAAGTGCTGGGAATATAAAATATTTTTTAAATTATAGAAGCTTTTAGATTATCTATTTATTTATTTTTTTTTTTTTTTTTTTTTTTTTTTTTTTTTTTTTTTTTTTTTTTTTTTTTTTTTTTTTTTTTTTTTTTTTTTTTTTTGCGGTACTGGGGATTGAACTCAGGACCTTGTGCTTGCTAGGCAAGCACTTAATCCACTGAGCTATATCCCCAGCCCTTAGATTATCATTAAAATAAAAATGCCAACTTCTTTTAATTCTCAGAGATCTCTGGAAGTTATATAATTTCTCTATTTGAAAAATTCTGGTTAGAGACAAAATGTAGGTTATTAATGAACTGATGAGGGGAAGAGGTACACAAAACTCAAAGGATTGACTACACTATAAACAAAATCTGTGAAGGACACCATCTGGACCAGAATAAGTACTCTTACCCATGGGTAATGTCTACCATTACTTTCACAGAGACCATAAGAGCAACATATGAGGAACAATTATTATTTACACATAGATATAATAGTTATCAAGTATTCATCAAATTAATTTCTATACAAATGAAAAGGAGAACTTAAAAAAAAAGTGACACCCTTGATAAAAACTCTACATGCTGCAATTTAAAGTAAGCTTGAACTTTGGAAACTATTTAAGACTCCACTCAGTTTTTGCTAGTGTGAGAAACTGAAAGAGTAAACAAGATCCAAAAGGTACAACAGGGATTGTAACTAGGGAAGAAATTGCTCAAAAGGAAAGAAAAACCGTGATAGGAGAAAGGGGAAAGGAAAGAAAGGAAAAGGAAAAATGAGAAAAGAAAAAAATATATATATATACACACACACACAAATAGTTAAAATCGTTATACAGGTGGCTTCTCTTGGGTCACTGAGGGGGAAGTTTTGTGCTAGTATTCTTTTTGGACAATAGTTGATGCCTATATCTTGTACTCTGAACAACTACTGTGAATATAACAATGTGCAATGTATTGATTATTGTTACTGTCCTACTAGCCTGTTTTAAAACTGTTTTATTTTTATTTTTATTTTTTTCTGTTTAAATTTTTTTTAAACTCTATTTATTTTCTTCAAATATTTTTTACGCCAAATGGTCCTTTACTTTTATACTAAGTAAACACATCCTTTAATACAACATGGAGTATTCAGAAAGGCATGCAAATTTGGTCATATACAGATAACTGGATTCACTTAGCTGCACGCTGACCATAAACTGGAAACACCTAAATATTTTGTCTAAGCGTTCAGTTTTGTTTTCATTTGAAAAGAAAGATTAAAGACCCAGCATTTAGCAAACACTCACATTACAACACTGTTGATCATGGAAATCAGTATGTGTTGTAAGTTTAACTCTGTAATGTTGATGTAAGAAAATGTCATTACATGCTTCCATTTACAAATGTTAGGGGTCTTTATGCTAATTTGTGTCTGTGTGTTAATATGTTTTTGTGCTTTTATTTTTCTAAAAATAAAAAAAATTTAAAAATTTTTAAAAAAACAAATGTTAGGGGTCAGTTTCACAAAATCTAGGACAAAACTGGAGGTAGAAGAGAGGTCATCTTAAGGATTGTCTCAGATAATAATGTCATCCACAGGCACACTGACTAACCACATTTTATTCTTGACTTTCCCTCACTGGCTGTTTCTGCAGAAGACCACAGCGGATCTGACAACACACTGCAAAGCAGACTGGTTGTAGAGTTAATCTTACCAGTACCAGTTTAGTTGACACCAACAGTTATGTTTTAATGTTAAAATGAAGATAATAAGGAGGAGGAGAATAATTTTTATAAAATTAAACAAGAGTTCTAGTGTATGACTTGTTTATCTTTCTGGTCTACCAGTTTCTAAAATGTATTTTTACAAGGCTGCTATTATGCTTTTTTACTCACCAAAGCTTCCACTGTTGTGCCTAACTGCTCACTATGAACTGGCCTACATAAATACAAGCCTTTAATACTGTTCCTGAAATTTAGAATATCTTCTCAAGTGAAATGCTATTTTTATTTGTGTAATTATTTTTAAATGAAACAGTACATACTCAAACTCCTACATATCACATACACTCAATATGATTTGAAATAAGTTATTTAATTTCCAAATAATATTTTATATGTCAAATTTACATTCAAGGCAAGTGAAAGGAACCTTTAATGGTATACTACTGTATGTTAGAAGGACAGATAACATGCTGTGCTCACAAACACAAAGATGAAAACATTAGTAGATATGCTAATTCAAGATAATTCACGTATACCTTTCATTGTAAATGTTACATCACTTTGTGTTATGTATAGCCATAGGGACACATACATAAAACTGGAGTCAGGGCGGATGAATTAAAGGAAAGCAAGATGAATTAAAAGTGGCTATAATGTATATTAAGAACTTAGCAAATGCTGGATGGCAGAGATCATCAGATAGAGAAATTATCAGAAAAATGTTTAATAAGTGTCCAAAACAGCATGTACTTAAATGTTCATTATAATTAGGTATCAGATTATATTCATTTTTAAAATAATGAAATTCAATCTCAGAAAACTTCAGTAACTTGCCCTAAGTCACTGAGGTAGTTTCTAGAAGAAAAATAAGGATTTAATTTCCATTCTGACTCCAAAAGCTACATTTTTCTACTAGCCTCAAGGGAAACTTCAGTAAAAATTTATTTTCCTATTCAGGAGATTCCTGAGAGACTTAAGAATAAAATTTTAAAGAAGAAAATTTAAGACCCTAATTCTAAAAAATCTCAGATGTTTACTTTTAAAATGTCTTAAAAGAATTATATGGTTAAAATTTCTCACCCAGTGACTCTTATTACTTGCAGCTACTGAATGACCATGAACAGTTCCTACCTTAAGACAATCAAGGAGTTAATGAAGGGTGGTCACAGATCCCCTCAAGTTTGGGATATGACAAACAGCTAGTGTTCAGCTTTAAACCATTAAAATCATCCTTCTGTGGTGTTACTAGGTATATCTGACAACTGAAACCCATTAAACAAAAAATACCTGGACTTTATTATTTAACATTCAACATTCCTACAAAGTTCACATAGTAGATGGTGATGTCCTATTACTCCCAAAGGGATAGTTTAATCAAAATACTTAATGAGAGGGAAAAGTGCCTATTTATATGAGTCTCTAAAATTTCACCTGATACTGCTGTCTATCTAATGTTTACCTTAGGCCTGAAGTTCACTGATATGCTGATTTGACTCAAGAGCACTGTATTTTTCATTTATATCCAGTATTAACTACTTTAACATCATCCATTTCAGGCAAATTTCTATTGCAGTAGGTATTGTTTTTATGTTGAATATTCTTTCTTCAGGACATTCCATTTCTTACAGTGCTAGCACAAAAATATAACCTGTTCTTTCATGAATAGGAACACACAGTTCTAGTATTCTAACTACTAAATTAATCAATTGCACAGTCCTACAAGCATTCTAACAGTAGGAAGTGTAATTTGTTCCAAATCCTCACAGTGAGTTTTAAAACAAAACTTTCTTCACAAATACTCTTTGACCCAAACGTTCTCAGACTTGAAATTCACAGCTAGAGAAAATAATACTCAATGACACTACCTTAAAGTCACGAAGTTCATGAATTCCCCAAAACCCTGAGTTACACTAGTCAGTTAAACACGGTTATTGACTGGGACAGCTACAAGAAAGCTTAGTGAAAAAAATATCAGTGGTTGCTACTAGAAAGAAAAAAATCAGTATCAATAAAGGCAACTCATAGAACCCACCACACTGCCTCTGTGGCAACCACCACTGCTACCTCGGACAACACCTCAGTGCCAACCCTAGCTCAGACCAGGCTTCTTCCCAGTTTTGTTTGCGTATCTGTTGCGCCCAACTCATTCTAGGCCCTGCATCCTCTATAACGTTCATGAACTGCGTGACCATGGGCTTCTGTTCTGTAATATATCATGATTACCTCCCAAATCTAGTTTCTCAATGGGCAATTATACAATCCTTCAAATTTGTCCTGATTACCAAAAATATAAATTTATAGCTCATGAAATGTGAATAACCAATAACCATGACTGAGTAAGGTAAATGAATTTTGACACTAGGTTCTGAAATAGCATCCTACTCTTGACTGTCACTTAAAGAGAATATGGCCAAGTTAGTAACCATTCTGTGACCTATAGGGAAATTTTAAATTAATTGGAAAAAATTATCTATTAATGCAAGTCTCTAATTTCATAGTATTTTTATCCAATCTTTACTTCAAAAGTGAATACACTGATTTAAATCAAAATAATACTTTATCTTGATAGTATCTCTTATAGCATTGTTAAGAGAATAACAGAAAAAATGTCTAAGAGAGATTCTTTTAGAGAAATTCCTAAAGACACTAAGAAAAGCTCTACTCCTGTACAAAAATCCAGATACCAATGCAGTCCTGCTCAATTCCTCACAAAAAAGCCTTTACATACTATAAGCAAAGAATCACATCGAGTTGGAGTTTATAATGGCTCAAAGAAACAACAGTGAAGTCATAAATATTTCATTAAGGAAAAGAAATAAAAAATGTGACCTACCATGATCATGCCTCTTAGGCTTTGTAAGACCAAAAGAGATAATTCTTACAGTTCCCTTGTGAGAGAAAATCACCCCAAGAGCAAAACATTGAACCAAATATTTATATTTCCAAACTCACCCACCCTTTGATAAATTATGTTCACAAAGTTAAAGCTCAAGTAAATAAATATTTAAGCACATATCTGTCATTTATATCCATTTCTTAAGGTTTAGCAATAAAATTACTTATAAAATCTAAGTTAATAACAAAAGTTCCAGTCTTTCCTAGTGCAAAGGAATTGATTTCATTTTCTAAGAAATCTCTTTATATTTTGAAAGAAAAATGCTAATTACAACTAGGCAATATTTAGCATGGTAAAACTTTTTTCACAGTTGAACACTGGTTAAAAATAGATTAACCTATTACAGTAATTAAAAAATGAAAAGCATGTTCTGCAGCAAGAGGATGTGTATGATATGCTATATAGTCTTTTAAAAAAAAGTTATTCTCCAAGGTACTTCCCTAAATAGAGCATTGGATTTGAAGAAAAAAAAAAGATAATCCCACCACATACTTTAAGAACTTGAAGATTATAAACAGGAAGATTCAGGTAAATCACGTGACACTTGGCACATTATATATAACCGTTTTCAGGTAAGATAATATTTTATAGCAGTCAATCTTGTTTCAAAAGCAGTTTTCAGTGAAGGGCTGGCCCGCCAGACTCACTATGAAAAATACTGCCTCTTTTGTGTCTCCCCATAGGTTACAGCAGGTGCTTGCACTCCTTCCACAGTAACTTCTAAATAGCAGCATGAAAACCACTGCTATCCTCTAAGTATAACGGAAAGCAATGCACATCATAGACCTTCAATATGCGGGAGGGGAAAAATCACTGAGAATCAACTGTTTTAACACAAGAATTTGGAGAAACTAAACAGAAAAACTAAATGAAACTAAGAAACAGCCTAAAGCAAAATCAAAGTTGCTTGCTTTCTTGTGTCTCTTTTTTTAATATGAGTAACATTACAGTCTATACACTTACAACTAAGATGGAAATACCTGTGGACACCTGTTGAGCTGACTTCCTATGACTAAAAGCAGCCCCCAGAGACTTAAGCATTATTCAATTCTACTCCTACTACACAGACTTAATGCCACAGGAGAACACATTTTGTGCTTTAAATGCTTATCTGTACAGAAGTTTCCTTGACACATAATTTCATTGCCCTATTGCCCGACTCAAAGGAAATTTGCTACCATATATTAAACATGACAATGCAGTATTGTTCTTTCCTACTAGTTAACAATAACGCTTTCAATTTTTCTTCAGTAAACTAAAAGGCAAAGAATTTACTCCACTATTAATAAGGTAATTAACCTAAAACAGTTTATGAGCTACCCAAATACATGAAGCCTACTGCTCCATCTTTCAAATGTATCATAAATCACAAAAATCCTGTACATGCAAAAATTTCTGAATTTATTGTCTAAATGAAAGCAGTAGAAACCTTTACCAGAGAAGATCCATCCTTGTGCTCAAGAAATTAGCTTCCAATTAACAAGCAAGTAATGATGACTTACTTTTGTAAAAGGAAAACAAGTCATCAATTACAACACGGGAGTTATGTGACATGTCAGTATAACACAGATATATCTTAAACAATCATTATACTAAAAAGATAAACATTAGTCTTCTTATTACAGTATATACACATTATAAGAAACACGAAGAAATAAACTTAACTGGCTTTCCAAGAGTTTACATAAGTTTTGCAAGAGTAGGCAAAATCCAAAGGAAGGAAAAACACTGAGAGAGAATTGGCAAAGCATTACTTTAAAAATTTACTTTGCGCCAGAATCCTAATGCAGCTTTCCTTCCTACATCCCCATGCAAAGTAAGCAGAAACTGGCACACCTAAAAAAAAAGAAACTGGCACACCTTTATTTTTTTTGTTTGTTTGGTTTTTTTTTTTTTGCAGTACTGGGGATCGAACTCAGGACACTGCGCTTGCTAGGCAAGCGCTTATTCCACTGAGCTATATCCCCAGCCCCCCTGGCACACCTTTAAAAGGGCATTTCTGAACTGTTCAACAAACTTCTAAGTCCACATATCCTTTAACACAGGAATTCCATTCCCAGGAATCCTACAAGATTACATAAAACTATGTATAAAAATGGTAACTAATACATTGTTTATAACATCAAAGAAAACCCTGGATACATTCGTACTAAGAAATATTGCACAACTGTTCAAAACAAAGGGCTAGTGCTACACAAAGTTTTACAGAAAGTGTTATAATCAAATGAAACGTGTTGCATAATTTTTATAGCAGCCCAGTGTTTTAAACAATCACATATATGCCCGCATATACATAGAAAATTTATAGAAAGTCACATGTACAGGAAACTGCTAGAACTGCTCCCTCACTGGAGTGGGACTGAGAAGGATTTAAAGAGTTTTTTTTTTTTTTTTAATTATGAACATATATTAGTTTAAAATAGACCAACTTTATAATTCCTGTCTCCATACGAGTACTATCTATGGCCCAAGTTCAGCAAGTCTCTGTTTAATTCATGTCCTGAATTCTTCACTCTCTGACCTAAAGCTTTCAAACTCAACAAAATCTAACTTACATAAGCTACTTGGCAACCTAGCCAATAAAGCAACCTAAATTGTACTATAAGATAGAAAAACGTTTTCAAATTAAAGCTGTTTGCAATGGTTCGCTCATTTATCTTATATCTGTACTCTCAAAAACTGCATTCCCAAAAGAATGCGTAAGCAAAATTGCAAATGTATCTAAACCATCCTCACGTGTTGTAGGGCACCCGCCTGTTCACTACTGTACTCTCGATATCGCCCAAGCATTTGGTCCACTTGTCGCAGGTTCCGACTGGTGTCCTAGAGAAAAAAAATACTCTATTAATTATTTCAAACACTATTTTTCCCATTCAGTCTTAGTGATATGTCAAAGAACTACGGCAACATTGTGTAAAATGTGCAATCTATAATACAATTAAGTTCTATATCAATGTATTTCATATCAAATAAATCTTAACCCCCTTGTGAAAAGCTGAAATCCATCTGCATTTTACTCCTGTGAAATCTGAAGCACATAAATTCTTATCCAAAGAATAAATGGCAATAAAAGCACAAATTGCGCACCCTCTATACAGAAAGGAAATTCTAAAACAGCAAATCTAGTAGATTTTGTACAAGAGAAGCAAGCCATTAAGATCAATATTATGCAAGTATATATTACTTTACCTCAGAACTTGCTTATGAGAAAAGAAGAAAAAGTATAGTATAACCTTTAGCTATGAACAATGAATTCAGTCCTCTAATCATAACAAAAAAAAATGTTTTCCACCTAAATATACTAGCTCACTGGTGGGAAAGTAAAAGTATTCCATTGTTGTGTCAGTAGAAAGGAATAAACTTTCTAATTTTTAAATCAAATTGTACTTTTTCACCAGAAGTTACTCTCTTTTTCATCTAAACCTACTAACTGAAAGCAATTAACAGCTAAGATCCATGCTTCCCCAGCATAAGGTAAAAGTAAGGGGTGAAAGAATAGGAAAAAACTGAGATGTCTGATTTTCTTTTTCCTACTGTGACCATACTACCTCCCTCACTCTTCCCAAGCTCTTCACATTGGAAGGGTATGCACTGCCTCTACTCAGACATCCAAACACTGTCAAAAGTAGCCTCTAGATCAAGGTGGTATCTTTGTACCTATTACTCACCTATAAATAATCTATTCACCCGACTTCTCTAAGGGTACATGTACCTGAGGAGCTAAACTATGTTAACTCTACAATATTTTATTTTGAAATACTGGTTTATCCCAAAACATTCTCAACAACTTCATATATTGTACATTATCTTGACAACAGTAGGCAGAATAATGGTTCTGAGGGAATTCTGTGTCCTAATCCCCAGAACCTGTGTATATGTACTTTACATAAGAAAAAGAGTTTTATGGATATGATTAAAGACCTTAAGGTATGGAGATTCTCCTGGATTACTGAGTGGACCAAATGAAATCACAGGCATGCTTAAGAGAGCAATAGGGGCACTGGGGACATAACTCAATGGCAGAACACTGTCTTAGTATGCGCAAGGCCCAGTGTTCGATCCCCAGCACCGCAGGTCAGGGGAGAGCAGTGGATAAGGACGACGACATAGTGGGTGTGACACAGTGTAAGACTTCAACCCACCCTTTCCGACTCTGAAGGGGAATGAAGGGAGCTAAAAAGACAAGAAATGTGGAAACCCTCTAAAAGCTGGAAAAGGCAAAGGGACACATTTTCATAGACTCTGACCTACAGAACTATATGATCATAAGTCGTGTTGTTTTAAGATGTTAACTTTATGGTAATATACTATAGTAACAAGAAAAGTAATACACTGAAACTATTATTCAACTCAAACTATTTCAAATCTACCAAATGTAACCACTATTTAACTAACCTGTAAAGTACTTGCTATAGTGTTGACCTTCTCTGTGACATCTGTTGTAGGGTGGCTCCGGGTTTCCCTGTGAACTGACCTGGCAGCCCATTGACTCAATCGGTCACAATAGCGGAAGTGCTCTGAATCACTGGATGATTCTGCCATCGATGTACACAAATCCTTAAAAATAAATTCAACTTGAGATCAATCAAACTGAAAAGCTCAAAAATAAGAGATTATTTACTATTTGGAATTTTTAGGTATTTATTGCACTAGTCCTCCAATATATCATAATTTCTATACATACATCTTTAAACTATCAGAAGTTGCTTCTCCACATAATTCTCCCTCCTTTATTTCCTCTGCTTCAAAAATCAATTCCACAGTACAATTTTAATCATGTTTATAATTCCAAATAATTCCTTAGATGTGTGCAATGCTTCCAAATTTTAAAAGCACCTGCATTCATAGTATATCTCACTTAACCCTACCAACAAATCTACAAAATAAATGAGAAAAACAGACATTCTCTAACGTTAACACGCATAATTATCTTACTGACTTGATGTCCATTCAACTAATTTGTAAGAACATAAGTACCCTGAAACATTAAATTCTACGGATGCATAATATATAGTCTGCAATGAGACACTCCCATTCAGTATACAGTGAGAACTCTCAAGCATTTTCATTTAAAAACTACAATTCAGCAAATGATGCAATAGAAGTACAAAGTTTACAACAATGCATCTGTAAGAGGATGACATCTTCAACATCACCAACAAAATATAAAGCCAACAGCTAGAGTATAATTTCATCAATGGAAAATTTACAAAGCATGCTTTGCTCCCTAATTATTTCAATTCCCTATTTAATATACAATAAAATTATTTCATGCAAAAAAATTTCGTTTCAAAAAACCTTTTAAAGGGAATCAATACATTTACAACAAAGAAGCATCGGAGAAGGCTCCACTGATCAAAAGTAGAGGTTTAGAGAGTAGTCCAATAATTTACTTTTCTGCTTAAAGAAAGGTTAATTCAAATGTTATTCTAACATTAATTCGTATCATCTTCTAAAACCTATATGGTCTTTTATTTTTGGCTTAAGTACAGTAAGTAAAACATTTCTTTAATGACAGAATATTCTGGAATTTCTGGATCTGGTTGCCCGGTGGAAGTACACGACTATATACCTAGAGAAGAAACAGGGAACACACTACATGTGTATAGACAGCAGAACATTTAATGAAAGCAATTATGTTCTTGTGATAGTAGATAAAACTAAATATATAGAAACAAACAAGGATGCCTGCTGGAAGTTTAAGTTTTTCAAATGAAACAAAATATAGCCTGTTCCGGCTGCACCAGAAAGGAAACCAATGGAATACCCAGTGTCTTCACACTAGCTGAACAGGGTCAGAGAACATTCCGGTGAACACCCTGCTTCTTCCTTGTCCACTGCTCTCAACTTCTGCACCTCTTTTCTGTGGTTCTTGCCCCTTTCTATGCGTAAGTACAAAGGAACAGAGCCCATGATGTGGTTCCCTCCCACATCAGGAAGCAGTAACAAGAAAGTAAGGCTGAAGCACTTGTGCGGCTTTGCTTTTCCCAGCTCACGGTTGTTGTTTAAATCTAAAGGAATAAAGATAATAAAAGAAAACTTACATGTAAAGTCTGCGTGTAAAACTTAGGAAATCACTTCTGCATTTATCTCATGACCTCTTAGCTCAAATTGAAACACTTTAGAGTATTTTTATATTAGTGAAAGCAGAAAGAGCCAACGTTTTCTGAAAAGCCATTATGCTCATATAGATAATCCAACTTAATTCTCATAACAACTTTAGAAAGTGAACACTATTAACCCCTAATTTATGGAGAATGCTGGGGCTAAAAGAAGTTAACATGTTGAGCTCCACACCATGACTATAAATAGCAGACCTAGTCCTAAGCCGGCCTTCTCTCCCTCCAATACCTCGCTCATTCCGTTTTACCCTGCTGTCTACTGCACACTCAGTGGACAATCTAACAAGTAATAACGATTGCTAAAGGCAATAGCAGGGCACGGCCTACGTGTGTCTCTAGTATCAACTCCCTCTCATTTCATGTCATTTTCTTGATATAAAAATATCAGAGAAAGGAGGAACTATCAAGCAGTAATAAGAAATCCTAACTAGATACCAGAAAAAAATAAAACTAAGTGACATATCTATGCTACAAGTCATTGGCCTCAGAGTAAGCGGTTTGGTTTCCTGATTCGTTCCATCTCTGTAAGCAGAAAGAATAATTATGCCTGGGATCTTTCTCTTTATCAAAATTACAAAATTGACAGTATAATAATTTTCATTTTAACAAGTCATAATTGTAAAAAGTAGGGTGAAGTTAGGAAATCATCAGGAAACATAAAAAGATTATGTTGAAAAAGACAATGTGTTTACTAGAGTGGCTATTGCCCAGAACAAGGTCCAAAACAACTATCTTCGGGGACAATGAAGACATACTTTTCAGAAGTACAAATGACCAGCCAGGTATGGTGGCACACATCTGTAATCCCAGCACTTGGGAGGCTGAGGCAAGAGGATCACCATGAGTTTAAGGCCAGCCTGGGCTACAAAGTGAGCTCAAGGCCAGCCTGAACTACATAGCAAGACCCTGTCTCAAAAACAAAAAACAGTACAAATGACCAATATGTACATGAAATATGTTCAACGTTTTTGTCCATTAGAGAAATGCAAATAAAAACAAGATTTTGTGTTACTCCAGAAAAAATGACTATCATCAAAGGCCCAAAAAACAACAAATGCTGGCAAGATTGTGGGGAAGGAGGAACCCTTCTTATAACCACTATGGAAATCAATACAGAGCTTTCTGAAAATTTAAAGTAGAAATTCCCTTTGACATAGTCATATGGTTATTTTTCAAAACTGTTAAAGAAGTGCTCCTATCATCTTGTCATGAAATTTTGTTTTACTTTTTTTCCATAAAATAAATTTGTAAAAAAGTTAAGTGATACACATATATCATGTTTAGAGCAACACAATTCATAGCTAAATTTTGGAAGCAGCAAATATACCCATCAACAGGTGAGTGGATAAAGAAAATGGAATAAACAAGAATAAACTTGAGCCATCTGAAGGAAAATAGATGTATCTTAACACTATAATGCTAACAGAAGTAACACAGACACAGGAGGTTAAATATTATGGGTTGCCCAAAATAAAGTTTGTAGAGAGAAATACAGCAGAGATGATAGGAAATAGGGAGGTAGACTTTGTGGAGACAAGAAAGGGAAATCAGGCGGGGAGAGAGGTGCAAGCAACAGAGGGAAGTGGAAGTAACAATGTGAAACAGTGTGTGCCAATTCCCCAAGACGAATGTAATTAGTGTTTACTGCAAACATATACTAATAATAAAAACATAAAAATATAAATAAGAACATCTTGTAACTGGGCATGGTGGCACATGCCTGTAATCACAGCACTTCAGGAGGTGAGACAGGAAGATCACATGATCCAGCCCAACCTGGGGAACTTCATACTCTGTCCCAAAATTTTAAAAAGTTAAAATTTTTAGAAAGGCCTGGGAATGTAGCTAGGTGTGAAGGCCCTGAGATTAATCCCCAGTACCAAGGGGAGAAAAAAAAGAAAAAAAAAAAAATAGAGGGAAAAGAACAGTTTGTCCTATGGATCTAGTAATCATACTTCCAAAAATACCCTCTAAAAAGTCACCTAGAATGCATACAAAATTTCATCATAAGGATATTTATGGTGATGTACTAGAGGTAAAATTAAAAATTTCAAAACACAAGTGCTGAAACACAGAAAATCAGGGGCACAGCTCAGGGGTACGGCATTAGACCGCAAATACAGAAAATCCACTCAGTGGAACAAACATGAAGGTGGGCTTCAGAGTCACCAGGTTAACGAGCTGACGATGTGGAAAATGAATTTAAATTAAAGCTCTACATTCGGAGCTCCCTTTACCTCAGCACTTCTTGTTACTCCCTGGCAACTCTCTGGCTGTACTTCAGTCTCCTGATGTCTATCTCCACAGGGCTAAGTCACCAGCTCTCACCGACTGATGAGCTGAAGAAACAGGATCACAACACCAATCTCCCTGGTATCAGACTAGAGTATCAACTGACCTCATGAGCCACTTATCATGAGTTTACAAGCTAAAAAACTTAAAGTTAAACATTTGAAATTTTTAAAATTATTTATTATTCTCTCTTTGCAGTTTTCTAAAGGAAGGTTATTAAAAATCTAACTCAAGGAAAGAAACATTTCCAGCACTCTAGGAGGCTGAGACAGGAAGATCACAAGTTTCAGTTGACCTGAGCAACTTAGTCACTTAGTGAGACCCACTCAAAATAAAAAAGAGGTTAGTCAGTGTTATGGTTCTAACATAAGCATGTCTTTGTAACTGGAAACTGGTTTAAAGAAATGTGTCTGGTTGCCAAGTTGACAAGGGGTGGAATGTTACGGTTGATACATTGTGTCAACTTGGGGAGTCTCGAGGTTTGGCTGAGTGATTCAGCAGGAAGCCAGGGTGCTTACTTTGTACACATCCTGAGCCTGTGGAAGAGGAGGGCATGAACCTTGTGTGAGAGCTACACACTCCCTGGGTGGGAGTAGGCTGTTTTACAAGATAAGGGAGAAAAAGAGGCTGCTTGCAGCCATTCCTCCCTTTTTGCTGGTTGCTTTTGCTGTGCTCTGCTGCCATGAACGGTCTGCCCTCTGCCATGTGCCAGTGTGACTCTGAACCAGCCAAGTATGGACTGAGACCTCCACAAACTGTAAGCTAAATAAACCTTTCCTTTCTTCATTTTGGGTGTTGGGTATTTTGTCTCAGCAACGAGAGAAAAGTAACCAAGACAGTCAGTGATGGCAAACTTTGGAGATGAGCACCCAAACTTCAACCCAAAACTCACTTCTTTATCACAAAATGCCAGCTAAATCTGAACACTGAGGTTTTAATTTAGAAAAACCAAGTGTGCATTAACACCTTTTGTCTTAAAACAAAAACAATATGGGTGCCATAGGTTCACCACCACTGCGCTAGGAGATGTAGCTCATGGGTTTACTCACCAGGGCTGCGAAAAGAGAGAAAGGACAAAAGGAAGAGAGGAAGAAAAAAGCAACATTCTAAAGGCTAAAATGAACTTAAAAATCAAAGGACTAGGTGAAAATTTATGTCTGTGCACTAAAAGCACTTACTCTACTGCAGAAAACAAAGAAAGGGTTCAATATTGCAATTTGAAGCCCAAAGAAGAATTACTAAAACAAGCAGAAAATATTTATGTATGGAAGGAAAGTTTTCATTATTATTTTTATTATTTTAAAATGGAAAACATTAACAAACAGACATCCATTTACAAAATACCATAAGAACAATGCAAACAATACAGAGTTACACACAAAGTGGTAGGAAATTAACAATGGCTGTTGTATTATGTATTGATTGTCTTCAAAGTGGTTTCTCAGGAAAATAGAGACATGCAATATTGATCAAACAAATAATCATTAAGTGTTCCTTTCAGTAAAGCAATAGAAGACAGTACTACCACTGTTAGCTATCCTGTACTGAGACAATACCTTGCTTACACATGCAGGTCTGATTCATTTCCTTAATGAGTATAGTCTCTAGTTGTGGCCATTTACCTATAAAAGCCTCAAGTTTATCTTTCTTTATAGCTGAGTAATATGCCATTATATAAAACTCCCACAATTTTTTCATCCAATTCTCAGTGGATGGACATTTGGATTGCTTCCACAATTTAGCAATTACAAATTGTGCCCCTATGAACATGGGTGCAGATATATCGCTGTGATAGGATGTTTTCAGATCTTCTGGGAAAATACCCAGAAGGGGAATATCTGGGCTGAATGGGACCTTTACACCTAGTTTGCTAAGGAATCTCCAAACCGATCTCCACAGTGGGTTCACCAGTCTACATTCCCACCAGCAATGAAGAAGAGTTCCTACTTTTCCACAGCCTCACCAGCATTTATTATTGGTTGATTTCGTAATGATAGCCATTCTTACTGGGGTGAGGTGAAATCTCAATGCTGTTTTAATTTGCATTTCTCGAATGGCTAATGATATTGAACATTTTTTCATGTATTTATTTGCCATTTGTATTTCTTTATCTGAAGAGTGTGTATTCATCTCAGCTGCCCATTTTTGGACTGGATGTTTGAATTTGGAGGGGCTAATGTTTTTTAGTTCTTTATATGTTCTAGATAGAAGACCTTTGTCTGAGGGACACTCACCTAAAATGTTTTCCCAATTTGCGGGTTTTCTTTTTACTCTACTGGTGATTTCTTAAGATGTGCAGAAACTTTTCAGTAGGATTAGATACCAGTTGTTGATTCACAGAAGTATTCCACAGGCAATTTGGTTTTTGTTCATGAACTCTCTGCCTACCCCTATGTCTTCAAGGTTTTTACCTACCTTCTCTTCCAATAGATTTAGTGTTTCTGTTTTAATATTGAGATCTGTGATCAATTTTGCATTGATTTAGGTGCATGCTGATAGACTTGCGTCTATATGCAATCTTTGGCAGGTGGCAAACCAATTTTAGCACCACCATTTATTAAAGAGGCTATAGTTCTTCCAGTGAATTTGTTTGAATTAGTCTTTATCAAAGACTAGGTGGTTGAGTGTGTTTGTGGTTGTGTATGTCTTCCAGTCTGTTCCACTAATCCTCAGGTCTGTTTTTTAGCGAGTACCATGTTGATTTTATTACAGTAACTTTTATTACAGTAGCTTTCATATAATTTCAGGTCAGGGATTGTAATTCCACATGACTTGTCTTTGTTGCCCAGGATTGCTTTAGATACTCTGAGTCTCTTCTGGTTCCAGATGAATTTAAGGAATGTTTTCTCTAAATCTGTGAGGTATGCTAATGGTAGTCTAATGGGAATTGCACTGAATCTGTACAACAATTTTGGCAGTATGGCCATTTTCACAATGTTGGTTCTTCCTATCCATGAGCACAGAATGTTTTTCCATTTATTGAAATCCTCTTTGATATTTTTCACAGTACTGTAGTTTTCATTGAATAAATCTTTTACTTCTTTTGTTAATTATGCTGTTGTGAAAGGTTTGGTTTCCTTAATTTCTCACTCAGTCTGCTTGTTGTTTGTGTATAAGAATGCTATCGATTTTGGGGTGTTGACTTTGTATCCAGCTACACTGCTCAATTTGTTGATTAATTCAAGGCGTTTTCTTGTGGAGTTTTTGGGGCCTTCCATGTAAAGTACCATGTCATCTGGAAATAGTGAGAGTTTTACTTCTTCCTTTCCCTACTCCTTTTTTTCTCTCTCTTATTTAATTGCTCTGGCTAATGCTTCCAGAACTATGTTGAATAGGAGTGGTGACAGCGGACATGCTTGTCTTGTTCCAGATTTTATAGCAAAAGCTTTCAGCTTTTGTCCATTTAGTATGTATGATGCTGGTTGTTGGTTTGTCATTGATGGCTTTGATTAGGTTGAGGTAAAGACCATCTATTCCCATGTTCTGTAGAGTTTTTATCATGAATGCATGTTAGACATTGTCAAAAGCTTCTTCTGCATCTATTGCGATGATCATATGGTTTTTTTGTCTTTGGTTCTATTGATATGGTGTATTACATTAATTGATTTGTGAATATTGAACCATCCCTGCATTCCTGGAATAATTCCAACTTGGTTGTGCTGTATGATTTGATGATTTGCTGCATTCTATTCGCTAGTATTTTATTGAGTATCTTTGCATCTATATTTATTAAGGAGATTGGTCTATAGTTCTCTCTCTTGGTCTTTCTCTGGTTTTGGTATCAGTATAATACTTGCCTCCAAAAAGAAATGAGCTAGGGAATATTGCTTCCTTTTCAATTTCATTGAAGATTTTGAGGGGGGTTGATATTAAATCTTCTCTGAATTTCTTGTAAAATTCTGCTGTGAATCCATCAGGGACTGGGCATTTCTTTGCTGGTAAGTTTTTAATATTTTCAGTTTCATTAATTGATACTGGGTTGTTTGGGTTTTTTATGTCTTCTTGACACAACCTTGGAAATTTGTACATATGTAGGAATCTGTCCATTTCTTCTGAGTTTTCTAGCCTAGAAACTAGGCTTGAAACTAGGTATTAATGATCCTCTAAATTTGTGTAGAATCTGTAGTAATTTCATCCTTTACATTCCTTATTGCATGACATTTAAGTGCCTTTCTTTTTTTCATAGGGTTGGCTAGGGGTTTATCAATTTTATTTATTCTTTCAAAGAACCAACTCTTTGATTCACTTCTTCTGTGACCCATTGGCTGTTCAGGAGGTTGTTGTTTAATTTCCAAGTGTTTGTGGAGTTTTTAGAGTGCCTTTTGTCATTAATTTCTAATTTCATTGCACTGTGATCAGATAATATGTATGGGATAATTTCAATTATTTTGCATTTAGGTAGGTATGCTCTATGGACTAGAATGTGGTCTGTTTTAGAGAAAGTCCCATGTGCAGCTGATAAAAATGTGTATTCTCATGTTGTGGGTTGGAACACTCTGTATACATCTACTGGGTCCATTTGTTTGTAGCTTTGATTCAGATCTGTTCTTTCTTTGCTGATTTTTTGTCCAGTTGACCTATCTTTTTGTGTCAAAGGAGTGTTGTGGTCCCCTGTTACAAGTGTTATTAATTATATGAATATATAATTCATGTCTGTTAAGATTTGTCTTATGTAGCCTGGTGCTCTGATATTTGGTGCATACATGTTTATGATTGCTATCTCATTCTCTTGTAGTTTTCCCCTAACAAGTATGTAGTGACTTTCCCCATCTCTTGATTTTTCTCAGTTTGAAGTTTACATTATCTGCAAACGTAATAGCTATTCCTGCTTTTTTCTGGTTTCCTGTTGCATGCACGATTGTTTTCCATCCTGTGACTTCAGTCTATGGATTTCCTTTTGAGTAAAAAGTGTTTCCTGTAAACAGCATGCTGTTGGAGTTTGTTTCTTAATCCACTCTGCCAGTCTGTTTCTTTTCACTGGTGAATTAAGGCCACTTACATTTATGGTTATAACCAATATGTGTTGGCTTCTCGTTGTCATGTTATTTACTTGCTGTTGGTTTCTTACTTTTTCTACCTGTTTAATTGCTTGCTCTTTTTGAGGGTTCCTTTCTATTGTTCTTGAAATTACGGTCATTTTTTTCTGTGTCTAGAATGTCTTTTAGTACTTTTTGTAAGGATGGTTTGTCACTCATGAAGTTCTTCTGTTGCTCTTTGTTGTGGAAATATTTTATTTCTCTGTTAAACTTGAAGGATAGTTTGGCAGGATACAGCAATCTTGGTTAGAAGCTGTTTTGTCTTAGGACCTGTAATACTTTGCTCCAAGCTCTTCTTGATTGCATGGTTTGTGTTGAGAAGTCTGCCGTGATTCTAATGGGCTTTCCTTTATAGGTGATCTGTGTCTTTTCTCTAGCAGCTTTTAGTATTCTGTTCCTTTGCTGGAGATCTGGGATCTTGAGTATAATAAATCTGGGTGTAGTTTTATTATGGTTATGACTAGTAGGAGTTGTATATGGGTGCAAGGGAAGCCCAGACCTGAACCACAGTGCTCATTTACCTGTATCTCAGGTTGTTTCCACACTTGGGAAATTTTCTGCTATTATTTCTGCATATCTTTTTATGTCATTTGTGTTGCCTCCTGCTGTTTCATTAACTCCTATTAGTCTGACATTATTTCTCTTTGCCTCGTCTTACAGCTGTTGAATTGATTTTTCCTGGATCCTTGTAGATTTTAAGAAACCTTTTCACAATCGCTAGTTGCCATGCTGTCTTCAACATCTGAAATTCTATCTTCAGCTTCATTCAAGTGGTTTTGCAAGCTCTCAATGCAAGTTTTGGTTTCCTGGAAATCTCTTTGAGTCTGTTTCATGTGTTCTAATTCATTCCTACACTCCTCATGTGACATTTCCATCTGTTGCCTGTGTTCATCTATTTTTTATCTGTTTCTTCTCTAGATGTGCGGAGCATCTCTTTGATTATTATCGTCATTTCACTTTTTGCCTGAGAGATTATGTTTGATCTGATTTCTTTTATGGCCTGATGGAGTTGTTTCTTTACTTCCATTGCAATCATTTCAACAATTTCAGGTGTGTGTTTACCAAGTTCTCCTATGTCAATGTCTACTGGACTTGTTCTCAGTAGGGTGAAGTTCTGAGATTGCATTTTAGTCCTTCACCTTATCATGTTTGATGCCGGAGGCAGAACACTCAGTCTCCCTCTTCTCTGTTGCTCAGCAAAGTTCACTAGTGGCCCCAGTTTTCCTGGTGGTCAGGCCTGCTCTTCATTGTCTGCTGAGATGCACTGCTTAGTCTGTGGACTTCCAGTAGATGATGAAGTGTACCTAGTTCTCCCAGGTCTCAGATGCAAACTGTGATGTCAGTTAATGGCAGATAGTCTGATTCAACAACCCCTTGCAGTTCAGTGCATGTGCATGACCCAGAATCCGGTTGCACTGGTGGTTCAATCCCAGACCAGTTGTCCAGTGACCCCACGCAGGCAAAACCCAGACATGAACTGCAGGGTCAACAGTTTGTGAACCACTTGGTTCTGTGTCTTCAGTCATTTCAAGACTCACATAGGTTCAAGACCCAGGGTGCACCAATAGCGATCACAGACTATCTGTGTCTGCGACCTCCAGGAGGTCAGGGTGCAAGGGAAGCCCAGACCCAAACCACAGTGCTCATGGAGCAATGGCACATGGAGCACCTGCTCCCATACCTCCATTTAGCACTGGGCACGTGCAGGGAGGGACCACAGGCAAACCTTGGTGAGAGCAGTTCGTGGGCCTTCTGAGAAAAGATCACCTGACTGCATCAGGTGCATGGCAGGCAGATTTCATTATTATTTTTAAATTGTTTTTTTAAAAAAGTAAAATTGGGAAAGAAATTTAATCCTCATTACCATAAAGTTTGGCATAATGTAATGATAGAAAAGAAAGAATGGTCAAATTTGAAGAATGCACTACTGAACAATTTAAAGAAACTGAATTATCTAATTCTGGTGTAAGGTGAGAAAGGTTTTCCTTCAATTGGAGAAAAAGCGGTAATTACTCTTCTATATCTTATTTCCCCATACTGGTACAACAAAATTCCTCACTGAGGAGAAACACAGAAGACTGCACTGTCTGCTTTCAGATCTGACATTTTTCAAGATTCTAGAGTGGATTTAGATGGGTGACCTTGGGTGAAAGTCTCTGGAATCCTAGAGAAAGCTCTGGAACTGAAGAGCAGATGGAACAATTCTTATAATCATTTATTTAGCTGCTCCAAACACATCAATATTTAAGGATATAAATATTGTTGTTTCTGCCTTAATGAACCTTATAAAAAAGACATATGACCACCAGAGCAAGTAATGAACCCTCATCAATTCACCCCCACTGAGGACCTATCTGTCCAAAACATCCATATGCAAACCCTAGCATTACAAAGAAGACTAAAACTGAATTCAGACCTTATAATAAGAGAATTGGCAGTGAACATTTATAAACTCAAGTCCATTTCTTTTATTATTTGACCTAAAAAACCATCAGATTGTCTTCATTATAATGATGCACATTTGTATGTATGAGAGCTGTAATTCATTGATTCTCAAATCTCTTTTCATCAGAGTCAGTTTAAAACAATTAGGATTTGCAAGCTGTTTCATAAAAGATAAGCACCCAGCACTAGGGATGATATTTCACAAAAACTGACTAGTGCATATTAAGTAGCTGACAGCTTCTACGGCTTCCAAGTGTCTCAGCAGGCCCTATCCAAGGTAACTGTCCTCAAAAAAGATGTTCAAGGTAAAAAGGTTGATATTTAAAGGGAAAATGGAGAGCGTAGTTTAGCTTAATCACAAGCTAAGCAAAATCAAGTTTTAGAATGTATCTCACTGATTCAAGTACAACTTCAGCACTTTGTCTCCTGCTTCAATTGAAAAGATCAACAAGCCAGAGAAACATTAGCACATACGAATATGAACAATCATTGGTGGTGTCTGTCTTCTTCACATCAGTGCTTCTCTGTAACTGCATCTCTTCAAACCTTTTGGTAAATTCACAGAATCTCAAACTCCAGTCCATCATGCAGTTCTCTACTAAGCTGAGGCATAATGAACTCCACAGGAAACAGAACCAAAGAGCCACTTAAAGCACATCAGTCACTCATCATTTACTTGTTACTACACTAGAAGTAAAAGAGCAAAATAAGTCACAGACCTTGATGAAAGGGAAAGATTTGTAAAAGTATCACTGATGGTGAGCTAAGCAACAAGATAAACCTCAGTGGAGTCGGGTCAGGACACTTTGCAGGATTAGAAGTTTGACAGACAGGTAAGACAAGAATATAGTTAAAAACTCTTTCAGAGAAACTAAAAGGGGTCATATTAAACAGTTCCACCAGAGCACATCTGCCTTCATCTGATTTTCATGATGATTTCATATACTATAGATGAGCTTTTAAAAGAATTCTACTATCATCAAAAGAGAAAAAAATTTCCACTATTATAAAAGAAAAAGTAAAACTTAAAGATGCTTGAGTAGGGCATGACATGGCCATAAACACATCAGCAGGGATACCATTTTGGAGGCTACCACTGTGTTAGAGGAATATCTGAGGCAGTGGTGGTGAACCTATAGCACTCGTGCTGCAGCAGGCTGTCTGCACTAATAAAAGTTCTGAAAGGTTCACCATTTCTGTTGGCCATGCAGATGAAGAACTGCAGGGGTAAATTACAGATGTGGTCAAAACATGGGCGACTCCACAACCTGAAACAGACACCACAAAAATCAAGCCACAAACTTTTATCCTAACTTGATTTTAGTAAAATTATGAGAATATAAATGACACAACACTACTTGCTTGCATTTGTAGAAAGGTATAATCTTCAACTACATTCAGACAGTTGTTATGTATTTACAATACTCAATGACAAATCTCTATATTAAGTGCTTTATGTGTACTAACTCACTTAATCCTCACAATATTATTATCAACCACATTTTATAGAAAGGAAAACGAAAGCTTACAAAAGTAAAATAACTTCATAACTGGCAAGAAGTACATCTCCAAAGCCCAGCTTTTTAATTACTAAGCTATTTCATATAAATGTCAGTCAAGGGAATGCAAAGAAAAACAGGTTTTAAGACAAGGCAGCCCCAGTACCCTTTTTTCATGATAAAGAGCACCTAAAGAAATTCATGACCGCCTACCCAGCACTCCGAAAACTTCTCAAAGATTAGAAAAAGACACTGAAGTGAACAAAGCCAAAAGATTTAATGTAATGAGTACAACAGGTTAGGGTGAGCAATTAAGTTTAAGGGAAAGAGAATCAGCAAGAGGAAAATAATACGATGACAGGAATAAGTACCTTTCACTAATAATTCCTAATGTGAATGGCCTCAATTTCCTAATCAAAATGCAGATTGGCAAAAATGTATCAAAAAACAAAATCTAAAAGCATGCTGTACACAAGGAACACAATTAATCCAAAAGAAATTGATAAAAATCAAAGGACCAAGAAAAGATTCTATGCAACAAGAACCTAAAAACAAGCAGGAGTAGCTATCCTATTTTTAGACATAGAGGACTTTAAGGCAAAACTGATCAGAAGAAATAAAGAAGGTCACTATATCATGGTTAAGGAAACAATTCACAAGAAGAGGTAACAATTATAACATATGCACAGAATAACAGCACACCTAACTTCATAAAACAAACATGACTGGACATAAAAGATTAGATAAATATCAACACAACTACAGTGGAGGGCACCTCAATACCCATTGCCCCAAACAGACAGATCAACAAGATAAAAAAATCAATAAAGAAATATCACAATTGAACCAACCCTTCAAATCAATGGACGTAATACCTACAGAGTGCTCCACTGAACAAGAGAATACACACTCTTCGACAGCATATGGTACTTTCTCTAAAATAGACCACATACTAGCCACTAAAGCATTCTTACATAAAGAACTGAAATTACACCATCCACATGGTCAGTCAGACTATAGCACAGTGAAACTAGAAATCAAGAGAAAAAGAAACCACAGAAATTATGCAAACACATGGAAATAAAACAAGATATTCTTGAATAATCAATAGGTCATAAAAGAAATCAAGGAAAAAATAATAGTTGCTACAATTAAATGATAATCCCAGAACTTATAGGATACAACCAAAGCAGCCCTAAGAGGGAAGTTTATAACTGTGAGTGCCCACATCAAAAAAACAGAGCAAGGCCAAATAAATAACCTAATGATGCACCTCGAGGTCCTAGAAAAATAAGAGCAATTCAAATTCAAAGCTAGCAGAAGGAAAGAGATTCCACCAATCAGAGCATAAATCAATAAAGTTCCAGCTAACACTTATTCTCATAATCAACACTCTGAATTAAAATGCACAGACACACATATAAAAGAATTTAAAAGGAGAGAACGGAGGAAGAGGGAAAGAGAAGAATGATGGTAGTGGCTATCATGGTAAAAGCTGAAATAACTAACAATGTTAGTAACTAAAACTTACACGGCCCTCACTGCGCCAAGCCTTGTTCTAAACACTACCCATATTAACTAATTCAATCCTGATAATAGTCCTGCAAAGTAATACTGCTGTCATCCGTTTTGCAGGTAAGGAAACAGTGTCAGACTGTTGATGTGGCCAAACTCACAGCCAGGATGAAACAGAAGGCTTTCTTTCATGTATGTGCAAAAGTGGGCATGCAGGCATACACACACATGTGCAACACACACACTCATACAGGTTTCATATTCTGTGCAAGGAAACTAGCAGGCGGCACCCCTAGGCTATGTTTTTGTTCTTTCATCAGGACTCCATCCTGATCTAGCACTTCACGATGAAAGGGCAGAACCACTTGGGCCAGGGCCACCGGAGCAGGAAGTGTGCAGGCGCACATATTTTCTAGAAAAGGCCATACAGGATATAAAATGACTGCTTATTCAGACATGGAAGGGAAAGCACTGGCTATTCAGATGATTATATAGGTGTCAAAAATCAGCATAGGGGCCAAGGATATAGCTCAGCGGCACAGCACCTGCCTGGCAAGCTCGGGGTCCTGAGTTCAATTCCTGGTACAAAACAAAAAAATCAGTACCATTTAAAAAAATAAAGTTACTTAATAATCCCTTTCTTGCCTTACAATAGAATGCCAGATATTTTAGACTCATACACTCAAATGCTTCTAAAATAAATGAGGCAGCTGAACAAAATAAAAAGTAAAACAGGTCAAAATAAAAAGCCACAAAGACTCAAGGAAAAGAAGGCCATGTCCAGAGAAATAAATGGTTGTTACCAAAGCTCTCAGATAAAGTTATTGCTTGTGTCGAGCACTGGAACGAGACACTTGCATTTGTTAACAAATTTAAAAATAAATAATACAATATCCCTAAAATATCAGACAAGCATTAAGTCCTCTTAGGCTACAAAAAACCTCTACCAATTACCCAAAGAACCCCAGACTGAACAAGAGGTCAGCCTGGAAAAAGATGGAGTTAGATCCCCAAGCTTCTGATATCATTTTGTTTTAGTCACCCAGTGAAAACTGGAAAACCTAAACAGCAAAACCCAGCCAACTGTGGGGTTTTTTGTTTTGTTTTGTTTTGTTTACATAATACTATTCTAAATTTTGAGCCTGAAAACAGTAAAATTTCATTTACAAATTCTGATTCCTACCTTTTCTTGAAACATCCACACACAATGCTGAGGATGAATTTTCCCACAACAAAGATATAAATAGTATCTGCACTGCTTCTTCCTGCCTGCCCTAATCCCCACCAGGCCTGCTGCACAGTGTTAACTGACTGGTCCCACTTAGTAGCTGAGTTTACAATCCTACTTCGGATAAAGAACTCAGAAAAGAAATTTACTAGAGTTACTGCCCCGGTGTAAATAAGCAGTTCAGTTGGGAAGCTTTGTCCAGGGTTAACTGCCTCACAAATGTACTGTACATTCCCCTACAGACCACAGGCAAACTGGGTAAGACAGAACAGAAAGGTAGATGCTCTGACAGAGCTTCCACATTAGTCATGCTGCAAGTACAAGGCCAAAATAAAATATTGCCACTGAGCAAAATTTTAAGCAAACTATCCAGAAAAAAAAGGGGTAATACATTGCATAATTTGACCCAAATCCTTCACCCCTCCCTATATACGCTGCTGTAGGTCCCAAGCTGGACTCAGCTGCCTGACTGGCTTGGATAACAGAATTCTGGCCGACGTGGTGGAAGCAGAAGCTTGATATGGGGTGATGCTGTGAAACACAGCTGCCACTCTTCCATCTTTTCCACCTTACTCTCCTGAAACACCTCCTGCCTATGAAGACAAGCTCAGGCTAGACTGTGACAGTGTGGGATACATGGACACCCCATGTCTTTCAGTTTAGATCAGCAGACCAGCCAACTGACCCCAGATAAGTGAGCAAATCTAACCACGTCAAGCAAATGGCTTAGCTGACACAGAGCCCAAGTATTAAACCTTTATTGTTATATGTTTCTAATGCTTTGTTATGCAGCAAACCCTAACTAATTAACCATTTAATCTGGTCCTGAAAATAGTTGATTTGCTGAAGTCTTCTCTCAACCCTACTCTATGAGAAAGCGTGTGGATTTCAGACTGTAAATAGACCTGACAGTCTTCCCAATGATTGAAAGAAAAAGGGCAAATCCAAGTTGGGATGCAAAAAATAAGCATAAGGATTGACATTAACATGTGACAGGGTACCAGTTTTTGAGAAAAATTCCAAAGCAACTTTTGTAGTATGAGTTTTTTATTTTAAAGAAAAATAAACCAAAAAAACACAACGGTATAAAATTTCAAAACAAAATTGTAGAAGGGTAACAATAGTTAGTACATTGCATATTGGTGTCTTCAAAGTAGTTGCTCACATTACAAGGCACAGGTATGAACAATTTTTCATAAGAAACAAGCTATTTCTTAAGTGTATTATAAAATATAATTTTTAAAGAAAATAGAAACTGTGACTTTCCTAGTAAACAACACTGGCGATTTTAAGAAAGGGAAATATTTCTTCATGCCATTTACACTTCATATTTGCATACAGCATCACAGCTTAAAAGCATTTTTATTAGCATCTTCTCATACGATTTTTATTTTAATCCTATAAAACTGGTATTATTACAACTAGTTTTGCCACTAAGAAAATAAAGGTCTGTGTAAAGTTTTTGGCCAAGATTACCACTAACAGAATTAGAAGCCAAATCTTGTATTTTTAAGTTAATGCCTTTTTCCACTGTATTCTTAAATGCAAAAGAATTATGTTCTTTCCAAATATAGTACTGAAATGTTTTCTTTGTCCTTCCCTATTTGTTGTGATTCATCTTTCTCTCTCTCTCAATGCATTTTAGACCAAAGAAATCCTTATGTATTTGCTCAATGAATGGATAATTGTTAAATATGTAAACCTGCTATAAATCCATCTCTCTACAGCAGCTTTAAGATGCCTTTACAATAATCCTTTGTCTTTTTAAGAATTACAGCCTCTTTCAGGTAGAAAAACATTTCCCGTATTCTCAGAAACCATATTCTAAAACTTAATTTAAAAAAAGAATATTACCTTTCTGGAATATAAGAACACACACGTTTTTTAGTTCTCTTTTTCCCCCATCTTTCCTCAATCTTTACATTTCTTTCTTCTCCCACTGTTGTTTTTACCTGCTGTTTTTAGATCTTTCTCTTAAGTCTTTGGAATAATGAATTGGAATAATTCTCTTGTATTTATTGACTTACTTACTGAAGAGTTCTATGTTTCTTACTCATAATTTTTAAAGTAGACAAGTACAATGATGTATATATTCTCCAAAATATGATAAAAACTTGTAAATTCTTAAAAAGCCTTATCCTTAAAAAAAATAAAGCCTTATCCTTGACTGCACCATGATCTCTTTCCAGAATGTTTTAAATGTACAAAATTTAAAATACATAGGATCAGAAAGTGTGATAGTTTCTGTGTGAATGTCCCCACAAAGCTCCATGCGGTCATGGGGGTGGGCTTCTCAGAGGCAGCTGAATCTAGAGTTTGTAACTGATTCATTGCCTAGAGCTGAGATGGTAATGTGAGCGCTACACCCGCCTGGGGCTGGAGCCTGCTACACTATAAAGGGGGGACGAGGCTGGCTCCCTCCCACTGCTCCTGCCCCTTTTGGTATCTTCCACACTGTGACCTGCCGCCCCTCTGCCGCACCACCCTGTCGTGGAGGCAGCTGATTACGGACTGAAACCTCCACAAACAGTGAGCTAAATAAACCCTTCTAATTTTAATTTTGGGCATCAGGTATTTTATCCCATCAATGACAGAAAAGTAACAAGACTGAACTGAATCTAGTAAGAATGAAATACAGCTCAATATCATTTACAACTAATTATATTTCAAAACTGAATTTCTGAGTTAAGAACTCAACTCTAAAAACCTTGAAAAGCAGTACTGTTGAATTCCTAATGCTTTAACATCACCAATGATTGTATGATAATAACTCTACAAGCTGGGTGCCACAGCTATCAAAATAAACACATGAGAAGAAAGGCCTAGAGCGGTACTGGCAAAACTAGGGCTGGGGGGCCACAGCAGCTCTTTCTTACCATCAAAAGCGCTACGAGGCTCGCCATCGCGAGCCCAGAGAAACCAAGTAAGGTGTTCAGGTTTACGCAACTATGAGGTGGCAGCGCTGCCCCTTCCATGTCTCAAGGCCCAGGTGCCCAACTTCTCATCTCCACTGGCACCATTCACACCTCAGGATTCCTCTTCACTTATGCCAAGCCATAAAAATGGCTCCCTAACTCCACATGCTTTCCCAACCTCTCCACCCTTCAGTGACGCTTTACTGCCTACCGGATTGACTCCAGGTTCCTGAGTTCACAATTCAAGAACCCAGTGAACCACCAAAATGAAACTACAAGGCCTGCATTCTGCTGTTATACCAGCCATTCACCTATATTGCCATCTCTCAGTAACATCTGAAAGCCTGTTCCTATCTACTATTGCCTCCCATTTAAAATTTTGCTTATCCCTGCAGGCACAGCTTAAACATAAACTCAGGGAAGCTTTCCATCTCCAGCCAGAAGTGAATTTTCCTCCCTCTGCATCCTTATGGCTCCATTAAACGTAGCAAGACACTAACTGAACATATCCAATATAATTATTTCTGCCGTGGAATTTTTTTTCAGCTCCCCAAACATGTCACACTCGTCTCACCTGCCATAACTCTGGTCACATTCCCTCTGCTGAACTGTCACAGTGGACACAACCGCAACACAGCACAGGGATTGCTTAATGTCTATTCTGTGGGAGACCAGCTAGTGAGAAATGAGGCCTAACTGACGTCCTCTGTGAGCACAAAGGGAAAAGACCGCACACAAGCACAACGGCGTGTTGCAGGTTCTAGGGAAAGGTCAACACCGCTGAGATCCCGCTGTCCACCCAGACAGTACTGTGGATGGCGAGAGGCAGGTGAAATCTCCTGTTACTCTAACTGCTTGTTCCA
Organism: Dinomys branickii; assembly: GCA_004027595.1. Taxonomy (NCBI): domain Eukaryota; kingdom Metazoa; phylum Chordata; class Mammalia; order Rodentia; family Dinomyidae; genus Dinomys; species Dinomys branickii. The sequence goes on along the minus strand of PVLD010012148.1, from coordinate 33,018 downwards.
GTGTCTGAGTGAAAAAGGCGGGGTGAGCCAGCTGCTCAGAGCTCTCCGTCCACTAGAGGTAAGAACCCCACGGCCCCCTGCGTTCTAAACTAACTCTTGTCTCCTTGTCTTTTATCCTTGTTCGGCTCCAGTTGGCTGGTTTCCTACACTATGTACCTGTCTGTCTAGACTAGACTCTGAATCCCATCAGAGACTATTTTATTCATGGCCTCCTGTGATTTGGACGTGGTTTGTCCTCCAAAGATGTACATGCACAAAGCTTGGTCCCCAGTGTGGTAATTTGCAGAGGTGGGGGGACCTTTAAGAGGCAGGGACAAATGGCCCACCACCCTCAGAAGGGATTAATGCTGAACTCTAAGAGTGGGTTGTTTCCCACAGCACTGGACCAGCTGTCATGGGAATGACATGACACTACATGCCAAGTTTGCCTTTCCCGGCTCACTCTCCCACTCCCTCTCTTGGCATGACCTCCCCTACCCCATTCATTTCTACCATGTTGCAACACAGCCAGTGAGGTCCTGTGCAGACAATGGTACAATGCTGTTTGGACTATTGAGCTGCCAAAACTGTGAGCCAAATGAACCTCTCTCCTTTATAAATCGCAGTGACAGGGATTCTCTTACAGCCAAGAAACGAACTAGGACACAGTTGCATCACCTCTAGCATAGTGCCTAACATGTAACTGGAACATTCTTAAATGAATTTACAACTAGTTTATTATCCTGTTTGATTAATGCAGACACAAATTTCAAGGTGCTGGGCTTTACAAATTGCAAGTACTAATAAAATAATTGTTGTACGAAGAAATTCTCTTGATGAATGGCCTAGATTATCTGAAGTCTTCAAACAATAGGGATTGAGTTTCAAAATATTATAAATATGAATACTAATGTCTTAAGGTAAATGAGGTGAACATTTCAAAACATTTTTCAAAACTTATTAATGGTTTAATCAAACCTAAGAATTTATTGCATTATTGTGAGCCATTTTAATTTATGATTTATTTGCATTCCTTGATTACTATTTATCTGTACTCTAAAGATAAATAAACTCCAAATTACCTAGGCTTTTCATCATTTGGGTCTGTCATCCGTATTGTTTCTAGAGACTGAATGCTACTCATAGGCAAGCCATTTTTGCCATTTGAAAGCTTTCACTCTCCTATCACCAACGTTTTCCTGCTTTCTACCATCTACAAAACTGAATATTCATCCCTTAAAGTAATAATCACAGGGACTGGGGCTCTAAGGTACAGCATTTGTCTAGTGTATGTGAGGCCCTGAGTTCAATCCCCAATACTTCAAAAACATCAAATATATTAATCACAGTTCATTTCTTCTCCCATGTCTCTATTGATTTAGAAAAGACCAGCTCAGGTTTAGTTTTAATTCACTCATCCATTCATTGCGGGCTTATTTATTCACAAGTACTCATTCATGTAGAAGCATCTGTTTCATGAAAAATCTGTACACAGAGCAGATTCTAATGTTCAACATGCAAAGTGGGTGCAGGTTACCACAAACACTTCCATACCCAAACACTCTAAGTACTGTATCAGCACTGTATAGATCTGTGTGAAGGGAAATACGAATTTCAGACAGATATGCATATATGTAAAGACCTTATAATATCTTATTCATAATTACTGATAACAAGATGTAAAACTAAAGGAAAAACTTAGAAAAATATTTATAGTATATGAGATCCAAAGGATTAATCAGCTTTTTTTCTAAATGCTACAAAAAGAACAGTCTTATGGTAAAAGCCAGTAAGGACATATAAATAGGTAATTTACAGAATATAAATGGCCCTGACAGATATATAAACATATTTTATATCAATAAAGAATTCCAAATTAAAATAAAATTATATTCTTGTTTATCTTTCTTATACAGATGAAAACAAACCTCGCATCCCCAGGGTTGGTAAGAGCATACCTCATTGTACAAGTATTAGCTATAAAAATTAGGACACCTTTTCTGGAGAATAATTTGAAAACACAAGTGAAAATAAGTAACAGACATACGTTTTGACTCAGAAATTCTACTGCTATGAATATTATCCTGGGGAAACAAAAGGAGATATATGTATGTTATGTGTGAATGCATATAAGAATTTCAGTGCAAAATTATTAAATAAGAAAAAAACATACATTAACTGATAAGGCATACCTTAAATGCATCTAATCACTAGATTATGATGTAGAAGTTAAATATGACATAGCAGCTAAAAGAAACAAAGTAGAATTTTTCTATTTATTTTCTTTTTTGGGTTTTATTTTTGGTTTTTGGGGGTTTTGTTTTGTTTTGTTTTGTTTTTGAGACAGGGTCTTGCTATGTAGTTTAGGCTGGCCTTGAGCACATTATGTAGCCCAGGCTGCCTCAAACCTGCGGTGATCCTCCTATCTCAGCCTCCCAAGCATGACATGCACCACCAAGGGTATAATTTTATGTGCTGACATGTAACAATACACAATTGTAAAAAAAAAAAGAAAAATGTACTGTAAAATAGTATGATATAAAAATTAAAATCATTTCATATTAGTCAGCTCAGTGACATTATTACAGAGATAACTATGAATCCAACAATTTTATATTACTTTCAAATGTGTCAATGCTGTATATTTGAGAATTTCTGAAATGCATTATCCACTACTAAGCCCCTCCAGCTCTAAAATTCTTTAATTCAAAGAATTTTACACACCAGAGATTTTGGACACAAGATTATTGCAAGCCCTCAGTGTGTCTCCCCAAATATATACAAGTATCTTTGATCTATCAAAATCCAACATGAAGTGCTAAAAAATGTCCAGAATTTTACATCTGTCTCAAAATTTAAGTTATATTTACACTATACCATTATCAATAATTCATGTTGAATATGCTCACTTTATGAAATTCACAGGTTATAACACTTTTACATCAATATCAAAAGCAATATTTTTAAGAACTAAGAAAAATAATAGAACCCTTTGAACATTTAAAGAAATGAACAAAAATAAACCTGTCCATGGGACAAAAACGCTGAGTATAAATCAAATCCTGTGAAAGGGCAACTGTAAGTAGCAGATTTGGAATTAGAAGACCTGGAAATAATGACGTCTCTTGGCTACACAATTCCAAGTAAATCAAACAACCTATCTGAGGCTAAGTGCATCCTTTGCAAAATGAAGATAATAAAAATAAAAGAATTACATATAATGCCTGGCAAAAGGTAGAACAAAAGAGGTTCTCAAATACTTGTCTAATAAAAACACTGTATTATTGATGCTTTTGTTAAGACTATAAAGATATTTCACTTATCTATTTTTCATATGAATTTTTCTAACATTGCAACCGGCCCATTGTATGTGTTTGTGTGTTTCTTATACTACATATCAGAAAGGAGCTTCTTGCTCCCAAAAGTCTATTTATTGGGCATCAGTGTTTTCCACTATAAATATGCAACTATTTGTTATCTCACAAATGAAACTCAGGAAGAATGCATACTTACAAAGCACACCCCCACAACTCCGTGTTGCTCTCCCCTGAGCACAGCGCTTTTCTTAGGAACATACACCTGCCTCTTTTCATTTCTTCATGAGATTCAGGGCAAAAGGTCTAGTCAAGTAGACGATCTTTGGTTGCCCCTACACCTTCCCCAAACCACCTACAGATAAATGAAACAGGGGAGTGAAACATACTAATAACTTTAATTTTTTAATAAAACAAATGAAGATTAGCTCAATATCCCTTTGTAAAGATTATAGCAGATTGTAGATCACAGAAAATGTTTCTAGAGTCATCCAAAAGCCTGTGTTTGTCACTTAGTGTAAATTCAAGTGTAAATTTACATTCAGTATGTCACTCTGTCAAAATTTATTTGGTTATGCAGGACAGGGTTATCTAATAGAAATATAATGTGAGCCACACAGGTAATTTAGAATTTTGTGATATCCACAATAAGAAACTGGTGAGATTAATTTTAGTGTTTGGCACTAAAATTCATCACATCTTAGTCCCCAGCCAGCATATACCTCACAGTATCTTTTATCCATGCCTGTTGACCTTGCTACAGTATAATGTAAATTTTAGCCTAAATCTGGTCAAAAGTATTGCCCAAACACATCAACCAGTTACTAAACTAAGTATGTAATGAAATTCATATTTAATATCTGAATTTGATGGCCCAACTGTATTTCTAAACCAGCCTACGCCTCTTAAAAGAGAAATATTTTATATGCTCTTCTTACACTTGGTATTGAAAATAAAAAGGTAAAACATCTTTGGTTCTAGGAAGGAGCTGTGGGCAGAAATATTTTCACTTCTTTGTGGCTGCTTTCAAAATAGTCTGTAAGAATGCACAGAAATTGATCCAGGACAACCGCGGTTAACTACATAGAAAGCAGATCTGGCAGATCAGTGAACCATCTCTAGGAAGAAGGTATTCTGCAAAAGTTAATCAAAATAAAGTGTTCAGACATCGCCTTTATGCAGTGCAGAGAAGACACGCTGAGAGGTACAGAGAGGTGTACACTTCACTCTTCTACCAAAGCATCAACCTTCACCCCGAGATGGGTCACAGAAAAATGACATTTCTCAGGGACAACGTAAAAGTGTCAAAGTTTCCATTTTATCTCTGTGCTGTCCAATACAGTACTCACTAGCCTATAGCGACTACGCACTAGAAATTTGGGCCATTCAAATCAATATGTGTTAGAAATGGTTAATACACATGAGGTTTTGAAGACATAGTACCACTTTAAAAAAAAAAAAAGAACTAAAACGCCTCTAGGGTTTACATGTTCCTGCATATTAGATGCATTCTTAATACACTGTGCCAAACACTAAAATTAATTTCACCAGTTTCTTACTGTGCATATCACAAAATCCCACATTACCTGTGTGGCTCACATTGTGTTTCTATTAGATAACACTATTCTGCATAATCAAATAAATTTTGACAGAGTAACACGTACTGAGCAACTGCAGCAGTGTTAAAGGGCCAGTAGCTGTGGTTACATAGGAGGCCAGAGTAAGATACTTTACATACTATGTAGATCAGAGTTTCAAGGTATAATTCGGTTTTACTGAGTGTCTGACTAAGAGCTGAGGGCTGTCAAACCAGTGAAGAAAGAATGTGGCTGGATTCAAGGTCAGACATTTCTACAAATAATACAAGTAAGGAACTGACAGCTAAGGTTAGGCAAATGCTACGTTGGCACAGGAAAAACAGGTGACCGATACAACATTCCCGGAGTTGCAAACTTTCTGTGGCTTCACGACTGGTACAGAACACACCAATTTATATCCCGTACAGGCAAGCAAACGCCACAAGGTTCTCTGGAAGAGTCCGATCTTGACAGCTAAAGCGCCACGGGGGCTGGTGGAAGCTCTCCCCAAAGTGAGGACAACGAGGGAGTCCAAATTCACTGGATAATTTGCCCAGGACCTGCCTGCGAACAGCCACGCCGAGGGACAGAATCAGACATGCCGTCTCCCCGCACCTGGACACACACTTTCCCCGCCAGGGACGCCACGCGCAGCTCCGGTGTCTCCACCCCCGGGACGAGGGGAAGTGGGACCTCTGTCCACGATCAGATAGGGAAGTGGCGGAGAAAGGGCAAGGAGGCAGCGGGGCTGTGTACCTGGGAAAGAAGACGACGCCAGGTCCTTAAAGCCGGATCATCGCCGAGGCCCCACCTGGCTCCCGCGGCCTCCAGAGACCCAGCAGGTGCAACTGACCAAAAGCAGCGGCGCAACCGACTCCGCACTCCTCAGTCTCGCAGCTATGGCAACTTGAACTAGCCGCCCAGCCGCGACCGGAGGGAAGGACGCGCTGCTGTCGCTCGGCCCTCTGGGAGTCGTAGTCCATCTCCTTTCAAGAGCAAGGAGATACCAAGGGGCGCGGTGCGAGAAAAACTGCATGTCCCAGGATGCCATGCGACAATCCTCGGAGTAACTCTCCCGGAAGATGCTGGTTTAGCACACTCCAGGGCCTTGGTCCGCGCCCTCTTGCCCTACTCCCTTTATTTTTTTTTAAAGGGCCAGTTGCCGTTTTTGTGTGGGAGGCACAAGCCAAGGAGAAAGTGAACTATAATGCTTCCTTGACCCTGACTGTAACTTTATTCCTTGAGAATCCACCACTGAAGTGAAACGCCTCTGAATATCAAGCACCAATGTCGTGTTCCAAAGACTCAAATTATTAGCACTGGAGGGGAGCCCAGTCAAAACTTGTAGACTTAGAAAGAGGAAATGGCCTTGCCTAAGAGTATACGGTTTATTCATGGCAAACCAAGTGAAGTGTGAAGCTGTCAGTTCCGCACTGTCTCCACCTCTAGGGTGTCACTCCCTGGTTCATTCTAGAACATGAAAGAAATATTTTCCCCTGAACTCCGTCGAATTAGTGTTCAATTCTAAAGAGGTAATTAAAACCTCAACAAAAAACTGAGCTTTGGAAAGCTAAGAGTTAGAAATTAGCCACGCAGATAGTCCTTTCCTTCTAGTCTGCCAACATGGCCACTGATCCCCTCAGGCTGAAATCAAATTTTATCTTATTTTCGAAAGTTTTCCTGGTTACCTAAAGAATAAAGGAACCTAACATTTTTAAATTTCAATTTTAAAAAAAATCTCTCTCCTTCGTAAGTTTAGTACTTATATTTGATACAGCAGAATCATTCTAACTTTTCTGGCAAGCACTAGATATGAAGTCTATTCCATATCCAGTTTGATCATAAAACTAATTCCAAAGACCTACCTACGTGTTTGAATCTGTCTTCAAGCTGCTTGCTCAAATTCTTACTCTAGAATACACCCCACCTGACACAAAGATTAAGATCATTTCCAAATAGCCATAAAATTGCCCCATAGGCATGCAGAGTCATAATAACTTTGTTTCTTAACATTTCAATTTTTGCAAAAGAATTTTTTCCTTCATTTAATTCATCATATATATATATACTAGATCTGGCTAGGACATAGACATTGTATTAGATACTGCAGTTACAGAGGTCATGAAGAGGTAACATAGTCCTTTCCCTCAAGGTGCTTAGAGCCAAGTAAAACAGACTAATAAATTATTACAAAGCTAGAAGAGAGAACACTGCAGCTATTTCTGTGGATAGACATATAAGAGTAACTTTCTCAGAAGAGATTCTGATTGACTGCTACAAAATATGACTATCAAAAACCTAATGTAATTTCAGCTGCAGTAATAAAAAGTGATTGTTGACAACCTCTTCACTGGTCCAACCACATTTAGAGAACTGGACTCAGTTGTGATGACCTTCTTTTTAAACCAAATAAAGAAAAAAATTAGAGGACACAACTGGGACCAAAGGTCAGATAATCAAATCTGAGTTCATTATGACCAACACATTTTTAAATATAGTATTAAAGTTAACATCAGTTTGTCATAGAGTATGCTTTCCATTAACAGATTTGACTTTCAAGGAAAAATGTAGTAGATTCCAACCATAGACTCTTTCTCCTTCCTAACAAAATAGATTTTACCCAAAATTTCTCAAATGATATTACTTTTAATTGATAGCTCAGACACGTTATCCAATCCCAACACTACGCTCAAGCTTAGGTACTTGAACCTTAGATAGAAAACCTTGAAAAGATCTTCATTTGCAGTACTCTTCTTTTACAAACCTTGTAAATGAAAAGACACAAAAGCTGTGTATTAGTTCACTAAGTCTGCTATAACAAACTACGACAGACTGGGTGGTAGGTCACTTGCTGGAGGTCACAATAGCTGAAAGGAATTATAGCTAAAATTTGAATCCAAGTGCTCTGGACCCAGAATTTGTGCATTTAACCACTTCCGATTTCTTCTAGTGCATCACGGTAAACAAGTACAGGTAATACGCATAGGAAAAACATGGAATTGGAACCAGGAACTTCAAAAGTGTCAGGAATCTGGGCTCTGTTCTTTTAGATCATTTGTTTTTAGATCATTTACAAATAAAGACACCTTATTTGTAAAGAGGGAAAGGAGGGAGAAAGAAGATACACAACTACCCTGATAAGAAAGAAAGAGCGTAGGGGGCAAGATGGAGGGCCCGTAGGCCCTGTGTACGTTACCTCGACCGAGATAGATGTGACAAACATTTTTATATATGTTGCCGTATTTTTCTATATCATACCCTTGACTCACCCATAGCTTGGGGCCCCAAAGCCATATACAGAGAGAGAAAGATACCCTATCTCTCTGACTGTAGTCATAGACAGATATAGATACATAAAGAGAGAGAGATGGAGAGATCCTGTCTGACTATAACTGATACGACAAGGGGTAGACGCCCAGAACAATGGGGCTCTATCTTGTTTTTTAGGCTTTCAGAATTTAAAATAGGAACTCGTGCTCCCAATTTGTTTACTGAATAGCCATGAGGTACAGGTAAGGCCTGGGGAAGTCAATGAAGCTAGAACTTTTCAACTACATTCGAAAAGAACCTGAAGAAGCTAAACTGCAAAGAGAAAAAAGCGAGTAAAGCAACCACAGTGAAGAACGCAGCCACAGAGCAAACGATCTCAAAGAACAGAGCCCAGATTCCCAACACTTTTGAAGTTTCTGGCTCCAATTCCATGTTTTTCCTATGCGTATTACCTTTACTTGTTTACCGCAATGCACTAGAAGAAATCGGAAGTGGTTAAATGCACAAATTCTGGGTCCAGAGCACTTGGATTCAAACTTTAGCTATGATTCCTCTCAGCTATGTGACGTCCCGCAAGTGACCTACCACTCTAGGCCTTCACTGCGCCTTCCTCCGTATGAGAACGACAGCGGCACTTCATCAGCAGCGCCATATGGGGAATAAAACAACCTATGTGAAGCATTTAGCTCAATTCTCAGCGTAAGCACTAAATTTTTGTTAGCTTTATATATTGTGATATTCTAAAATACCAGCTACATAAACATTGAGGCTTTATTGTGTTCTAGATTATTCAAATAAAGAATATATTCTGCTGCTTTGTGAATATTTTCCTTGTGAAGTTTAACACACAAGGTGCAATAAAAAAAAATTCAGAAAGTGCCAAGAATGAGGGATAGTGTGTGTGAAGTAAGGGAAGGTATCTTGAAGGGGAGTGATGGCAGTGTGTCTTTTAGTGTAATAAAATTTTTAAATTTAAGCATTCACTGGATATTTCAGCCATATCTGATTAGTTCTGATGCTTGACATCCAAACAGCCTTGCTGAAGATTATATTGATGAAGCTGCCTATTGTTGCGTCTGGGGGACAAGGACTGCTGCTGGGTTGTCCGAGCAGGCCACCTGGATTGTAACTCAGTCCCAATAATAAATTAGAGGGACAAAGTTTAACAAGAGAAAGACACTTTATTTGTAAAGAGGAAAAGGAGGAAGAAAGAAGACACACAACTACCCTGATAAGAAAGAAACAGGGTAGGGGAAAAGATGGAGGGCCCACAGTCCCTCTGTTCTCAGCTGTTTTTACGTGGGCATGGGCGTGAGTGACTCTTTCCCCTCCACCTGGAACTTGCCATAACTGGATTGGCTTCTGGGCACTTCTGCCTAAGGTCATTTCTTCAGGTGGTCTGTGTACAGCTTCTTTCTGCCTGTTGACTTGCCCTTGAAAAGCATTTTAAGGCCTTATCTTTGGAGAGGGCAGCTAGTTAGCAAGGGGGTGCTTATTTTTGGCTAGCCTAGAGTTAGTAGGGGGCGTGTGGCTATCTGTCGCACTCTCTAATGACCACAGAGTGCATAATATGTGACTCTAGAGTAAATACACTTGTATATAAGTGGATATGTCAGTGCATAGGTGTGAGTACATACTAACTTAAAGTTAGTCACGCACACACACACACACACACCCGCTTTGCCTCCTCTTTATTTCAGTGGAGGTGAGGGCGGCTTATTGTTTGTGTACATGGCTTTTTCTCTGTGTCTGGCCTGTCAGCAGTTTTTCTGGTCTCTTGGTGCAAGTCCCGAGGCCATTTGGTGCCTTTCTTTATCTGTTTTTTGTTTTGTTTTGTTTTTCCTATCCCATCTTTGACTTGCTTCTCAAGGGAATCTCTCTAGTAGTTTGTCTTTTAACTCCTTCTAGTCAGAATTAGCTAGAAGACATAAGCAGACCCCTATTTTATTTTTTCATCTACAGATCCCTGTCCCTATACGACTGGTCCAGGCTGTGAGGTCTGAAGTACTAACTCCATATCTAGTTTCTTGAGCAGTCTCATGGGAAATATTGCTGCCTCACACCAAAGAAATACCTGGCTGGGCTAATCAATGAAGAGGTTCTGCAAGTGTAGCCCAGTGATAAAAGACTCACCTAGCTGGTACAAGGTCTTAGGTTTAATCCCCAGCACCACAACACAATAAGTAATAATAATAATGAGATTCTGGAATGTGACTAGTCTGGAGGGTGACCGTAGAGAAGGGAAGGCAGCTATCATATAAGAAGCTCTTCAGTGGCAGATGGAAGCAGTGCTTGTTCAAGCAGAATGGACAGAGGGTGTGTTTCTCCGGTATCTTGAAAATTCATACCACTATGAAGCAGCAACAGCAGACTGATTATTTCCATGTGGCAAGAAAATGTACATCAAATTCTCCTCAAATGTTTGTTTTTTGCTCTGTGGCTCTCTCCCTGCCTCAATTTCAGCCAGCTAAACTGTTCTGCACTCGTGAGATAAGAGAATGGGAGAGAAGTTGAGGGTGAAAACAAAAAAGCAAAGTAGTCTTTTCCTGGATTCTGGGTATTAACCATAAATATTCTCCAAACAGGACTAGCTATGGAATTCGTGGGGTCCATCACAGAAGTAAAATGAGAGGCAACTGTTCAGAGCTCATTAAGAATGTCAAAAGGGCAACAGTGAATCCTTAAGCCAAGCATCTGAATACAGTGCCATGAGAGACGACACAGATCAAACCAAACTTGTAAAGCCAGCCCTGCTATCCCCAAGGAGCAATGGTATAAGCAAAGAGTCTAGAAGAAAATATCATGAACAAGAGCAGTTTTACAAAAGAAGCACACGTTATGAGTGTGATAAGACACAGAGAAGAATGGGATCTGAGAAGGAATGAGGGTAAGGCACAAACCTGAAGATGTAGGTAGGAAAAAGTCTATGTCCAGAAAGTGCCCAGCCTCTCCTCAAGTAAACTCTGTTCATAGCCTGAACCTAGTTTCCTAACCATTGGCATATGGAAGGATGTCCCTTCAAAAGTGGCCTGTATTTTGCCCAAATTTCCTAACACAAGTGATGAACAGCTGTGATTGGTAATTTTGATACGCCAAGAAAGTAAGAAGTAAATCCCCAACATTCTGGATTGGTGGTACCAAAAGTACTCTAGGCAGCTAGGTTAGGTAAAAATTAATATACAGTCAGAGAGGAGCTGGGCTCTCAAGGAATTCAACAACAGCAGCAAACTGAAGGCACTGCTTTTGTGTGATGAGCATGGACCCCCTTACCGTCTGCTTGGAGCCTACAGCAGTGGGCATGGGGCACGATAGAGTCTGCCCTTGTGCAATAGCAGGCATGCAGTTTCCTGAAACTTGCAGGGGAGGCCACAGCTTGAGATGGTAACTAGGTTGTGGCAGTGACCAAAACATTTGGAGTGGCTGGTGGTCACCAACGGGGAGCACAGAGGTAATGATGACTCCAGGTGACTCTGGTATCTCACTGACACCTTCCCTCCAGCACTCTGACTGCCAGAAAAAAAATAAATAAAGGTATCAGAACTGTGGCCAGAGGCACATCTGAAAGAGACCAGGCCTCAAGATAAAGATGCAATGGCCAGGCATACATGCCTTCCCTGAGGGATAAACAATAACCTAAAAGTAAAATACAATTAGCACCATTGATCCAACAAGCCCAGACAGGCCTCAGTCACACAACTGGGTGACCAAAGTATCCAGGGCTATCCCTTCCCCCAAATGCCTTTGTTCTTTCTATGTATCCTTGCTATGTAACCCACTTCCCTGTTAGATCAATACTACCTGAGCAGCTATACTTGCAATCCTGTAGTTTGATTGTAGTTTGACCCATGTTGTACCCTTATTGGGCCTTTGCTATGAAAACTAACCTATCTCTCCAGAGATGTCTCTCAGTAAACCTTTCCCATGTTTAACCTCCACTGTGCTTTAACGATCATTCTTCAATTTTTCAGAGGACACAAACTCGACACATCTGACATCTAACAGGCTGAGAGTTATATTTCTCCTATAGCAAAGGGTAGTGGTGAAAACCCTGCTCTTTAAACCAGCAGAGGGGCTAGGGATACAGCTCAGTGGAATAAGCTCCTGCTTGGCAAGTGCAAGGTCTTGAGTTTGATCCCTGGTTCTGCCAAAAATAAATAAATAAATAAACCAGCAGAAAACAATCATAAGTAGTTGTTAAGTAAAAATTTCAAGCTAACTCCAAGTCTAAGAAGAGTCAGAAGATTAGATGTTGCAGCCACGATACTACTCACTACTCAAACAGTCACCTTTAGTCATTCATGATGTAGAAGCATGGTTTATCCCACAACAGTCTTCTCAGTCACACACCTACTAATCATAAGTAGCTGTCACTGAACAGTGGAGTTTTATTTCACTGTGATCCCAATGTCTTTAGTCAAAATGAGAAAATGTTAATGCACTAAGTCAAAATAAAACATTATTGTAGTCAAGTAAAATAGCTTGCATTCAACTTTTTGAAAAAAGATGAACCAGGGGTAAATTATTTGGTAAACACCATTTTCTGGTATTTGGGTCATGTTAATGATTCTACAAAAAAGGGAAAACATAGTATGGTATTTGATAGCCCTCTTTATTTATGTGTTGAATGTTAAAAAAGATTTTGAGTATGTGTGTTTAATGGATCTGCATGCAAGCACTTATCTCTTAATTTAAACTGATTCATCATCTCACAAGGTTATTTTCCTTGGTTTAAAAGTTATGGTAAGGAAACAAAATTGTTTTAGTGATTCTCATAGTTATTTGCTGAACAGGCGATTTGAACCTGTTATCCTAAAGTCTTATTTCAATTTACAGAATTGAAATGTTATGCATAAGAGATTTGACTTACATTATGATCTCTGCTGAGCCAATTTCATGCTGACTAAACCTAGGTTTAATGTTACAGAGCTAAGGATATTGCTCAGTTGTAGATTGCTTGCCTGTCATGCCTGGCTCCCTAGGTTGAATCTCTAGACAAATACACACACACGCACACAAACACACACACACACACACACACACACACACACTACTTTTGTTCTCAGTAAAATTAGAGTAACAGAGATCAGCTTTACCCTCCCATCAGAATCAAACAGACTAAAAAAAAATAAGGCAAAATATACTGACACTCACCTATGCATAGCAGCACTACCTGTAAGTCCAGCATTCAGAAGGCCAAGGCAGGAGGATTGTGTATTTGAGGCCAACCTCTGCTATGTAGCAAGTTGAAAGCCAACGTGGACTACATAATAAAACCATCTTAAAAAAAAAAAAAAGCCAGGCATTTTGGCATATACCTGTAATCCTAGCACTCTGGGAGATTTAGGCAGGAAGATTCCAAGTTTCAGCCCAACCTGGACAGCTTAACAATTTAGTCAAACTGTATCTCAAACTAAAAATAGAAAAGGGGTTAGGGATGCAGTTCAGTGTGAAAGCCCTGGGTTAAATCCCAATATTGGAAAAAAAAAAAAAAAAGACAGTCCATACACATCAAAGAAGGACAGGAAAACAATCAAATAAGGCAAGTCTTGTGATTCTACAACTTACTGCTGTGACAGAGCATTCGGACCACAGAGGAAGGAGAAGAAACCCAGGGAGAGCCCAGTGCATGCTCGAAATGAAGCCAAATCTAAGAGCCTGGGAAGATGAAGGTTGGTGGAGTTTTCACAACAAGTTCTAGAAGTGCAACAAACCTTGTAGCGCAAAAACATCACAGAACTAGAAAAGGTCTCCACGGCTTATTCTCAGAGCACCAAGCATTACATACATGTGAAAACCGCAGGCTGGAGAGACAAGTATCTAACAAGATCAGAGAGAAAAGCGCCTTTCCCTCACCCAGTTGCAGGCAGAGGAGCAATTCCCACTAGTCAGACTGAAACTCCTCAGCATTCAGAGGGACTAGCTTCAGAACTGGAGAAGCATTGGTTTGAGATGAAATGCTGCTCTCGTCACACCGAACCTTAAAAACAAGACTCAGGGTTATCAAACTGTTTCAAAGTAATTGCAGTATATCACCTAAAGTATACTATAAAGAAACAAAGGATATTATGACAAAATGACAGGTTTGTCCTTGGAAAAAGCGCACATGACAAGACAACAGAATAATATTTTTAAAATACTGAAAGGAAACACATGTGCCCTCCTCTCTAGAGTCTTGAACTTACAGAAGTTAAGCCTCTAATGGGGGAGCACCTGCCAAGGGCAACAGGAAGAAATGCTGGCAGAGGAGGGACACCGATGCAAATGGCTTTGGCTGACCTGAAAGTTTATGTCCTTGGCTCTTTCCAAAACATCAAGATGGCAAGAATTGCCATCTGTAACCTCATCTTGGGAAATCCTTCATGAAAGGTTTATGGCAATATTCAAACTGTGGCTAGCAGATCAGCAGATTGGTTCTGATTTCAAATGAGAGACGTTTATCTTTAGATTCTAAATGAAAAGATCTTACACTCTGCAGGTGGGCACACAAAACCAGGTCACTTTCAGCCTAGACCCTTTCTTCCTTTCTCAGCCAGCAGCATAAACAGAAGGGCAAGGTTTAATAGTATTCATATTCGACAACTGTTAGGACAATTTAAGTATCAAAATATAAACAATAATGCATCATAATTTTTTTAAGTCACATGTAGCAGATTTGCAATTTAGAATCCTCTCATTTAGAGGAACTTTACTGTATAAACAGTCCTATGTAAATTTTGGCAAATCTTCTAAATGGAATTTTAGAAAATTTAATCAAAGAATATTTGTAAAAAGTAAACAGAGAGATAGCTCTCTTACAAAAGCGAAAGGAGACCAGAGACAGAGGGAAAGGAGAGGGAGAAGAGAAGAGGGGTATGAAAAAGGAATTAAGATGCGTTGTGCACATGGACCAGCTCACTCATGATGAATGTAGTCAGGATGTGCTGCGAATGTATTAATAAAAATTAAAAATTAAAAAGATAATGGATATAGCATGATCACATGGAGTTTATCTTGGGAATGCAATGTGAGTTTAACTTCCAAAATTCATTTACTGTGATCCACTACATTTACAAATTACCATAGAACCACCATAATCAAGACTGAGAAGTTCCATTATGCAGGAAATTCTCTGGTGTCAGTAGTCAGACTTCCCTCTGATGCAGTCCTTTGCAATCACTGGTCTGTTTCCTGCCGTATAGCTTTCCCTTTTAAAGATTGCCATGTAAATCCTATTTATATGAACAATTATGTATAAATAATCTTTGAGTGTGGCTTCTTTCACTAGCATTATGCTTTCAAGGTTTGTGTGTGTCACATGAATCAACCGTTCGTTCATGTTCACTATGGAGTAATCTTTCATTGTGTGGATGCATGGCCATTCTGCACCCGCTACCTGGCTGAAGGACACGTGGGCTGTTTTCGGTTTTGAATGATTACCAGTTAAGACCCTATAAACCTTGGAATATTTATGTGTACAGCTGAATGAATTTTGGTAAATGTACACAGACACTCATCATTTAATGACCACTTTCCTGATGACTTGGTTGATAAGTGAGGAATTGTATATAGCATGTACTTTACAATATTTAGAATAAAGAAATGATCAAAAGAAACTTTAACCTGTTGATTTTGCTTTTATTTGCATAACTCTTACATGCAGTACGGTAATGTGGAACAGAACATATAACTAAACACTGTATAGTACAATCAGCAAAAATTACACTACTGTATAAATGAGGCATTCTGTACAAAAGACATTGTGCTTTCATAAATGAGATGCATGGAACTGTACAAAAAAATAAGACAGGCCATAAGTCCAGATTTATGTATACAACCCTTGAGAAAATATGTACACCCATATGACATGAGACATTTCTATATATCAAAAAATTACAAAGCTAACATCACTTCTTTTTTTTTTTTTTTTTTGCGGTACTGGGGATCGAACTCAGGACCCTGCGCTTGCTAGGCAAGCGCTTATTCCACTGAGCTATATCCCCAGCCCCCCATCACTTCTAAAGAGTTTGTTTACATCTGAGAATTTATTTAACTCCAAGTGGGTCAGTTTGATTATCACCTGAGGAATGACGGGAAGCAAATAGTCCTTAGAAGTGAGTCCAATAAAAAGAGTGCACGGGCACACTCTTCTGGCCCTTGGGCACAGCTCTTCTGCCTGTATCACATGTGATCAACAGGTCTCATAAAACCGTTCTCCAAATCACTCCCTTCTACATCAAAAAGACAAACTATACATATTCTGGATATTGAGGCAAAGAAAGCAACCTCATACTGAGGTTTGCCTCACTATCAAAAAAAGATCAGGTAGCCTATTTTTCCCAGTAGCAGACATTATAGAAATAATAATATTTTGAAGACATTTGTCTTTTCATGAATGCTGTGCTTATTTGTACAACATGATTAGTGAATGTGCCTAAAACACAGTACACTACAGGCACCTTTCGTTTAACAACTGAGTTAAGGTCTCTCTAGCTGGTCATTGAATGAAACACTCTGTAAATGAGGAATTGTATATGGTATGTACATTACAATATTCAGAACAAAGAAATGGTCAAAGAAAACTCCAACCTGATGGTTTTGCCTTTATTTGCGTAATTCTTAAAACAAGCAGTACTGTAATGTACAACAGAACATAAAACTACAGTACAGCACTGTGCAGTACAATTAGCAAAAATCATGGTACTGTATAAATAAGGTGTACTGTACCCCCCCAAAAAAAGGACATTGAGGCTTTACCAACAAGCTGTACAGAACTATACAAAAAAAAAAAAAAGACGAGTAAGTCTCAGCATCGGATCATAAATCTGAAACGTGCAACTTGGTTCTTAAACGACTAGGTCGCTAAAGAATATCTGTACATCCCCTCAACCTCCAGCTTAAGATATAGAATCCCTGTGTGTTCTTTCCTTTTTATGAGATTTCCCTTTAAGTTCTACTTTGATTTCAGCACCAACGCTTTCACCTGGTTCCAGAATTTCATCCAAAAAACTCGCGCAGTATAAATGGAGTTTATTCCTTTTGTCCTAGGAGGAATTAGCAAGCAAGTGAAGTCTCTAAAGAAGGAAATTGGCACTATCTGGTCTGTATTTGTAACCAGCCTTTTTGGCTAGCGTGTGATGAACGATGAACAAATGACCATGTGGCGCTTAAGTATTCTTTTTCTTCTCATCTTTTCAGGCAGGGGTATATGAATTCCTATCATTTTTAGGCAAACTGGAAAAATCTAGGATTCCAGGCTGGCCTCAAAGGTGCACTGCAAAGCTGGATTTAGAGACCCCTTGGGGCGCCTGAACAGTCTCCGCGATTCCGGCTGTGCACAGCAGATGGCCCCAAAGCCCGGTTCGTGGCCGGGTCGGTCGGTTGGGCAGCGAGCGGGGCGCCGCCTGGCGAGTCCTTGCCGCGACTCCTGCGGAGCTCAGCCAGGCGCGCATTGCTCCGGTGGGAGCTCAAATTGGGCAGCTGGGAAGATCGCCAGGGGCGTCGAGCTCCGGCTTCGGCTGCGCCTGGAACTGGCCCGACCCCTGTGTCCTTCTTGGACTCAGCAAGGCGCCTCTGGCCATAAGAGACCGAAGTTCTGCGGGACGCCCTGCTTGGCCCCGGGGCAGTCACTGCTCCGGGACTTGTGTGGACGGAGTGCGCGCGGGTGGGCGCTGGGCAGCGGCGCTTGTAGAAGCCTGCCCGCCGCAGAAGGTGGCTCAGGGAGTTGAAAGGGAGGGAGTGTGTGTCTAAATGAGGACCCGCGCTGAGTGTCTGGGAACAGACGGAGCGCGCAGCGTGGCTCCGGCCGGGGAAAGCGCGAGGAGTAGGCTTGTTTGCGAGGGAAGTTGCCTAGGGAAGCCGAGCACTTGAGAGCCTCTTCTCCGTCTCCAGCCCCGCTCCGGCGGTGAGGTCACAGCCCTCCGGGCCCTGCCTCCTCGCGCCCCTCCCGCTCCGCCCGCTCCAGCCCGAGGCGGAGAATGAGGCGACCGTGCGCGATGGAGAAGTAGCCCCAGGAGCCGTGGAAAATGAGGCCCGAGCTGCTGCTGCGGCTAGTGCTGCTGCTGGCCCTGCCCGGGAGCCTGGCGGAGAAGGGGTGTCCGTCTCCACCCTGCGAATGCCACCAGGAGGGCAACTTCAAAGTCACCTGCAAGGATATCCACCTCCTCCCCAGCCTGCCGCCCAGCACTGAGATTCTGTGAGTACCTGGGAGACGAGAGAGGGTAGGAGCAGAGGCCGCGGGCTCCTGGAAAGGTGGGCAGACGTGTACAAAGAAGCTTGAGACCAAGCCAAAGGGGGTGCATGTGCGTGCCCGTGTGCTGACAGTCTGTCCCCACTTGGGAAGATATTATTGCCGCCACCTGCGTGATCTGTAAGACAGTCACAAAACTCAGGGCAAGGTAAGATGAGGTGTCCTTCCTAAAGAGCTGGCGGCTTTGCACTTTGCCTACTCCTGGCCCTGGCTGAACCTTAGTTTCACTTCCGATGGCAGTAGGATGAAAAGCTCAAAAACTCTCTTTGCTCTTATCTTGGGCAATTATTAAAGATTACACACAAAAAAGTGTCTCTGTTAGTCTTTGTAGGTGAGTCATTATCTTATATTTCTGCTGATTCATCAAATACTTGTCCAAAAAAAATTATCAGGGACCCTTTTTAAAATGTTTCCTTTACCCAGTATGTATGGTTACTTAATTGTGAGCTACCGGCCCGCATAGCGCATCTCGAAACTCCTTTGTGACAGAAGTGGTAGAAGTATACAGAGATGACATTTCATAAAGTGCTTTTTAAAAACTCTGCATGCTAAATATTACCAAATGAGAAACGTGGTGGCAGCTGAGATTTTGCACACCCACACTCACACACACTTGTTTCTTAGTGGAAATTCCAGTCAGTCGTTGAAAAGTTAACTGTAGATAAGACCAGTGTAAAAAGGCTTTCTTGATTGGTTAAATACAGAATAGAAAGAATGGTAGAACATCCTAGATAAGTTCGACCCAGTTAAGCAAAGAAAACGTAGATAGGTGAAAAAGAATCATGACTTCAAGGTTTTCTCACAAATTTAGCTTAAAAGAACATTCAGCAGGAAACAAAGAGTATTTCAGCACAGCTATGTGTTTCTGGGCTCTGAGGGACCCTTGTTTCTTGTCTCTCCGGATTAATTACTACAATAACCTCCAAGGAGGGCTTCAGTCTCCAAACTCCCATTACATAATAAAATACGTTCTAGTCATCTTCTGAGGAAACCTCCACAGCAGCTCCACATAACCTCCAGAATAAAAATCTTCAAGATCTGGTACAAACTGTCCAATAGCATCCCTCCTAATTTCTCCGCCTTGCCACTCTTACTGAACAAAACTGCTGCCATGTTCCCCAAAGTTCCCTGCCCTTGCCTCCCATCTAACATCCTGTCCCGCTGCCTGAGGCCCACTTTCCTTTCTTCATCCAGCTAATGCCTTTTCCAAGATCGAGATGTGGTGTCCATTCCTGCAGGAAGTCTCTCCTCAGCCACGACCCTTAGGCTGAGTGAGCTCCCTCTCACCTAACGGTCTGGGCATGAACGTGTCCCTAGCCCTCACACCCCATGTGCCTTCCTGTGGCTTCCTGTTTTCATTCCTGCCCAAGCAGACATGAGCTGCTCTAACACAGGGACCCTGTCATTCAACCCTGAATTCCTCAAGCCCAGCACAAGACCTGGAACAACTTCGTTTCTCAAAAGAAACTTAAGTAAATGAATGAAAAAATGAGTACTGTGGGCTCAGGTTGTCCATGGTGTGGACACTGCAAGAAAGAAGCTCTTCAGAGAGTTATCAGTGGCACAAACTCCAGAGTCACTGAAGAGAAATGTGGCTCTGAGAGTACAAAGGGACTGGAATCAGCCTGCTTAAAGTGCCCCCAAATGCTGAGAAACAAGGGACTGTCAAAAGAGTAAGCAATGGAACAGCAGCAGGAAACCTGAACTCCCCACCCTCTTGATCACCACTCTCTTTAACTGAGAAACTGGGTGGGAGGAGTCAGTTTCTCTTCTGATAGAAGATTCATCGGGAAGCTTTCTGATGTCCTGATGCGAATGAGCATCATCTGAGGGAAACTACAGACTCACAGTGACAACAAGAGCGGCCACTGGAAGGATCTGACCTTGCCAATAACCAGGAGCAAGGTACTGTGTCTGAAAGAATGGAGTCGTTCTGAATAGAGAAGAGGAAACTGATGGAAACCATGGTTAAAATGCTACGACGTGCTCCTTGAGCAGGGACTACAACCTGAGGGATGTTCCTGCCCAAGATTCATGTTACTCATGGTGTGATCTCTTTTAGCTTTTGAAGAGCTTCCACTGGTTTAAAATGTAAAGCCTTGTGCTTCTACAGAGTTGTTTGCCTTATATCTGTATCCTCTGTCAGGCTGCTATATAAGTTGCTTAAGCACTTTGCAAATTATTACAGTGTGGAGAACAATTTTTCCTAAGCCTTATCTACAACCCGTTGATTATAGTGTCAGAGGGTCATCAGGCCTCCTCTTTCTCTGCTATGCCTACACTTACCCCACCGCAAGTGGGTGAGTGGGAGAGAGTTACCGAGTTTGTGGTAATCAGTGAGAAGGTGGTTCTCAATCTCGTCCTCCCTGCCCTGTCCCAAGGGGCATGACACATGCTCGTTATAACAGTGGCTTTAACTGGGTGAGAGGCGAGGGTGAGCCGGCGTGCCTGCTTCCCAGGAGGACGTTCTACAATCTTCAGTAGGCAGGAAGGCAGACGAAAATGACCCTTCCCAGTTGAAAATAGTATACTGATTTAAGGGAACTGAAATGCAGAGAGATAATACACCTAAATCTTGGCATATAATTATAGATCATATTACTTCAAAACCACACCTAGAAGATTGCCTCAGTACTCTCCTATGTAGAAAGTTACCTCTACGCCTAAGAGGACCATCCCTTTTTTGAATGAGAAAGTGGATGGATTTGTATGGATTCTTTCTCAAGAAAATGCTGAGGGCAACAGGAGTGGTGGCACATGCCTGTAATCTCAGCAGTTGGGTGGCTGAGGCATGAGAATTACAAGTTGGAGGCCTGCCCAGGAAATGCAGTGACTTGGTGAGATTTTGTTCAAAATATAAATGGGTTGGAGATGTGGCTCAGTGCAAAAGCCCTGGGTTCATTTACTAGTATTGGAAAAAAAGAAAGAGTAAAATGCAGGGGGAAGGGTGGAAAAGAAAAAGAGGGGGAAAGAAGAGGAAGGAGGAGGAGGGATGGGGAGAGGAAAGAAAGAGGAGAGAAAAGGAAAGTGCTGACTTAATTTGCTTTGTCCTTCTAACCTTTCTTCTTATAGTTTCATGGATTTGCTGCATTGAATCCCTAAACGCTGAGCATCTAGTCAATGCTTTGTCTACCACATGCTTGTATAGTTGATGCTGCTCTTCTGGTTTTGAGGCTCTGTTTTGAGTTTTTCGCATTTTGTATGTGCTACTCTAAGCGATGAACTATCCCACAATTCTTTTTCCAGTGCTGGTGATGAAACCCTGTTAGCCAGGCCCTCTACCACTTACCTACATCCCCAGCTGACTATCCCTATCTGGTTACTTTTCTCTCCTTGCTGAGACAAAATAACTGATGCCCAAACTGAAGGAAGGAAAAGTACATTTAGCTCACAGTTTGTGGAGGTTTCAGTCCATAGTCAGCTGGTTCCAAGGCAGAGTGGGACATGAACAGCAGTTCACGGCTGCAGAAAACAGCAAAAACAACAAGAGCAAATGGGGGAGGAGCAAGAGACAGCCTCTTTGTGTCCTTTAGATTGTATGTCACCTGCTACCCCAGGGCGAGTACAGCACCCACCCTCACTCAAATCCCAGCACTGGACAACGAATCAGTCACAAACTCTAGATTCAGCTGCCTCTGAGAAACACCACCCCCATGACTGCATGAGGTTTCGGGGGATGTCCAGACCCAAACCCTAACATCCTCTGTTTTCTAAACCAGACAATCACTCCTTCAGATTAAAGTTTATTAACCAGGAATTCAGAGGATTCCTAGAAATTCATGGCTGTACTCCTGAGAATCTGTCACTATGTGAAAATTTATACATACATATGTCATTGCATTTCTTAAATTTTCAAAGGTGTGCTTGACCATCCTCCTCCAAAAGGTAACAAATTTTGCTTTGGAATAACTTGGCATTTTTGTGTAGCTATAAGAACATTTGGTATTCACATGACTCAATTTATTTTATTACAAAGAACACAACATATTTTAAAAATAAGCAAAAGCTTCTTGACCTTCTGAATATATTATTAAGTTGATTATTTTCTTTGTGGTGCATGTTTAGCCTGTCCTTTAAGAGACTTTTTACCTGAAAGTTTACCAAATGTGGACATTAGTCAAGTTAATAATTTAAAAGCATCTTCTACAAATGGTTGATGCATTGTGTGTGATGTCAAATTATTTATGCTGTTTCTGTTTTTACTGAAGCTAACTGATATACATAATTATCTGTTGCCTTCATTACTGCTTAAAAACTGGAAAAAAAATTAACAATAGACAAAATGGTTCCATTAGTTCAAAATTACAGATTGAATTTGAAATGTTCTGTATGCCAGGATCTATTTTCCAACAAAAGTATTTCTGTTCTTCAGAAGATAGAGACTTGCTCCAAAACCTTATGAAACTGACCTTTAATTCTTTTATTGGGATTTCCCAGAGAATCCACAAAATGCTGTTATAAACAGTGGACACCACTAGTACTGTCAGATCTGCTAGGTTGTGTGGATTACAGACTAGAGCAGCTGGTATTTCTGTTTGAATCTGCCATACACATTCTCTTTTAGTTTTTCAGTGGTGGGCATTGAACCTAGGTCTGGCGCATTCTAGGCAAGTGCTATACCACTGAGCTACATTCCCAGTGTCTTCTTTTGTTCTAAATCCTACCTAAAATTGGTAGCTTTTAAAGCTATCTAACAATGAGCAAATGGTTTAAAACATATATTCCCAAGTGGTATACATACTGCCTCTAAAAGCCAAAGAGGTCCAAGACATACGGTACTCCTTTGTAACAGGTAAGAAAGGTAAAATACAATAATTTGTTCTTTACCTTAGGGAAATACTCTCAAATACCTAGATTAAACACATCACCAATGGAAAGGTCCTTCAGTCTTCGTAGGATTTACCTCTATCTCCTCACACTAGAATATCTCAGCTTCTATTTACTCTTTACATATGAAGCCCAGCTAACATCTCATCACTTGCACAAAGAGGTAGGTGATGCTGAGACCCAACACTATCTGACTTATGCAACAGAGATGGCAGGCGGTGCCCTGGATCAAAATAGTGACTGCGACTGCTCTTCTTCCTGTGTACAGGTATCTTACCTTTGATCATCTCTATTGCTGGGGATCAAAACCAGAATACAATCACCAAATTAATAATTATGTATCAAGTGCTAGAAGTTGTGTCAATATATTGCAGGAAGGATATTCCATGGCACAGCAGCTATGCTAGAACCTACCTGTTGGGTAAACTGTCCTTTGTCATTCACTATACTCAATCTCTTTGGGTTTTTGTTTTGTTTGTTGTCTCTGTTGGAGGCAGATAAGTGAAATGAATGAAGACACGAAGGGACCACTGTTCTGCTGTAGGTATTTATTTATTTTGGTACCGGGAATCACACTGAGGACCTTGCACTTGCTGGGCAGGTGCTGTGCCACTGAGCTATATCCCTGGCCTTACTGTAGGTCTTTAATGTGAACACTGATAGATACAGTTTATCCTGAGAGGCAGGACTCTGTATCATCTCAAACCAATCACCCTCACGAAGGCTGGGATTTCTCTTTACCAGTTGACTTTTATTTTGGCATATGTCTACTGGTCCAATTTGGGAATGGTCAGGGGAACATTTGCCAGAGATACCTGAGACAGTATTATAGACATTTCCTTAGGAGGATCTAGCTTCTTATCAGTGACTCCTGTTTTCTGAGATACTAATGTTTAAAAATATGTGCATTTAAATTGATGAGATATTGTATCTCTTGATACATTTCAAACACAGTGTTAGAGTAAAGAGCTTGCTACGCTAATTTAGCTTTAAATGAATGTCCCAAGGCCACATAAATGAAGTATAATTTATAAGTATAAAGGTACCTACTTCTTTAGTGCTTCCATTTTTTAAACTTATGATGATAATTACCTATTATGAATTATTAATCCCAGTTTCTTCCATTATATTTTAACAACAGTGAGTTAAATGCCTTTTTTCTACCTTTAAAGACACTGTGTGGTTCTCTTCTGTTCCATTGTGCCTGTTGTGTCAGCTCTGTGATCAGGCCTTTTGTGGGTTTTTTTTTTTTTTTTTTTTTTTTTTTTTTTTTTTTTTTTTTTTTTTTTTTTTTTTTTTTTTTTTTTTTTTTTTTTTTTTTTTTTTTTTTTTTTTTTTGCGATACTGGGGATCGAACTCAGGACCCTGTGCTTGCTAGGCAAGCGCTTATCCCACTGAGCTATATCCCCAGCCCCTAGGCCTTTTGTGTTTACATATGTAATATCTCAGCACTCAAAACAGCTCTGGGAAGTAGGTATTTGACTCTGATATAGATGAGGGAACTGAGATTTTAAAAAAATATATCTTATATTTGATCTTAAAACCAGTAAATGAAAGACTCAGAAATTAAACTCAGATTTCCTAACTCTAAATTCAAGCCTCTCTCTTCTACCCCATAACCGTCTTCCTAAGTATGGTGTCTCTTCTCTTCTCACTTTGCTCTTCTCTTTCTTTCCCTTCCCTTCTTTTCTCTCTCTCCCTTCCTTTCCTTTCTCAGTTATAAATTATATTTAACATAACATAAAGATGACCACTTTTAAATATACCATTTAGTAAAACTCAGTACATTCACAATATAGTGTAACCATCAGGTCTAGAAGGGTTTGAATATTTTTATCATCTCAAAAGCAGAATCTGTATCAATTAGACATACATTCCCATGCACTACTCTTCTCAGCACCTGGCAACCACTAGTCTGCTTTCCTATCACCATGGCTTCACCCATTCAAGAAATTTTATATATCAATGGAATCATACAATATGTGACCTTTTGTGTCTTGCTTCTTGCCCTGAGCATAACGTGTTCAAGTGTCTTTACATCATAGAGAGACAGTGTGAGTGATCAGACAAGCAGCATCACGAGAAGACAGATGCAAACAGGCCAACCTACAGTTTGCAAGATGGTTCAGACACCTGCATTTTTAACACCTGAATGTAGAAGACAGGCCCAATTTATGCCTTGTGTGTAAAACGGGCACACTAAAAGTGTTCACTTATTTTCAGAGGCTTAGAGTTACAAACTATCTTGCCAGATCAAAGTTTTACTCTCCATCTTGAAAGGAGAGTGTTTTTAGTCACTTGGCAGAGAACTATCATCCCTCCCTTCTGCATCCCATGGCGATCTTAGGCAGCCCTGTCTAGTACAGAGGACACAGTACAATAGCAATGCGGGAACTGTTATCTGTAAGTCTGTCGCGAGTCTGTCCCAGTGATGGCGAACCTATAGCACATGTGCCGCTGCAGGCTATTTGTAGGCTATTCAAAGCTATAAAAGCTCCCCATCTCCGGTCTACACAGTATTGAAGCAAAGAGCTTTTTGCTGCTGTAGGAAGCTGAAGGACAACTCAAATGATATCCTGTTTCTATTGCTGTTTTTTAAATAATAATATTAACTTCTATACTTCCTTTTGTATCTCCTCTAAAAATTTAGATGATATTCCCAGAAAGAAAATTTTCCAAAAATTTAAGTGAGAAAAATAGATTATTTTCAGAGTAGCTTTGGTCTTAGGGGCCAATGTGTGGTAAACTTCTCATCTCCTGTATCTCTCTCCCACACTACTCTCTGTGTGGGAGAGTCTATTTTCTCAGCTCACAAGATAAACAAACTCGCAAGATCTATGAGGCCCGCTATACTATATCAACCAGTGCATCTGAGGAGTTTAATACTCACAGTACGTATATGACATACCTGATAAGGCACAACATGCCTTGATTACAGATTAGCTGTTCTCATAAATACAGTAGCGAACTGTATTGTAAGAACTGTTCCGTACCAGTTTGTAGAGAACAAGTTTCCATGCAGAGACCATTCAGCAGCTGTCTGGCTTTAAAGTTGTACAGCTCTATGAAGAGTGAGCTTGTCCACTTTACAAACGGGATGCTGTAAAGATGCGCAAGAGTTCTTTTCTAGAGATATTCATCTTGGGGATGAGTTAGCAAGGCAAAGTAGGGTAAAGTGATTGCAGTTCTAACTGTGTCAGAGGGCCCAAGGCAGGCCCATAAATTAAACAGAATTTATCTGTTCTGTGTCAGAGTTTGCCTCAAAAGCCTGTTAGTATTTCCAAATTCTCCAGATGCCCATATGTAATGCTTGGCTGGCTTTCTTATGGAGCACAACCAAACTGCCATTTTACAGCCACCCTCGATCCCTGGACTCTATAAACAACAAAGCCAGGAGCTCTGAAATGTGCCCCGCGAAGCATGAAAGAATCCATTAAGGTTCTGTCTAATTCAGTTCGTGTGATCACGGAAGATCCAATGGACTCATGAAAGATTCCTCTCACTCACAGGAAGCTTGACATTTTGCAGGAAGTATGAATATCCTGACCAAAAACGTGGGGTGGGGGAGATAACATGAAGGGGCTGTGCTCCCTTTTCATATTGTATCCAACATCTTCATTATCAAGAGCAGCAAAATATCAAACATAAAGCCATGTCAGCTAAAAGTCACCGTGAATGGCAGAGGACTGAAGTTTCCCACGTAGGAGGGAAATTATTCTTTGCCTATATGAAAAGACTATTCTTATGGAGAAAGTGAGAATACAAGTCAAGAGACTTTCAGTAAGTTATAAGCAAGGCGCTTCATCCTTCTGTATCTCACCTTCTGTATCTGTTAAGTGAAACCCTAGGGTGGCTCTGACCTATTTCAGGAAACTGTTGGGAAGACCAAGGACATCACTGTTAAGTATCCAAGGAGCTCTTTATCCTTTAAAGACAGTGTTTCTCACTTAGCAGAGTAAGAATATGGAAGTGACCATTTATCAACTGTTTGGGGCATGTTCGTTTTTCCTGTACCCGACTCCCCAAAGCTTTTCCACTGCTATCTAAATACTCAAATGTTTTTTCTCTAAAACTTTTTCTCCAAAATTCTTATATCTGAGTCCAACTACCACTTCTACTTCCTTCCCTCCATCCTCCTTTTCACAGATAAGTGTTCATAAGAGTTTTCTCAAGCTGTTCCCTTTAGGTTTTTACTTCTTGTTCATCCCTTAACTGAGTGCAATAGGGCTTTTGTCCTTATTCAACTGAAAAAGTTCTTGCCAAGTTACTAGCAGCATTTGTTGCAAAATCCAATGGATATTTTTAGACATTGCCAGCGTTTGATGCTTGGTAGCTCTTGTCCCTGTTGATGGCTTCCCTGGGTTTCTGCCATACCGCACTCCTTGGCAGTCTGTTGCCTCACTGGGAGATGAGCCAGGAGGTAGAGCCGCGATGGCACAACAAGGAAGATACCACAACAGCCCGGTGTGCCAGACCTTGACAGCACGTGGATTCATGCCGGAAGCACTCACTGTCACAACTGCATCACACACCCTTTAGACTGCACAGATCTACTTCTCCAAAATACATTTGGGACAGTGCATTTCGTAGCCAGGATCCTACTGGGTCTCTCTTCTTTAAGGGAAACTTGGAAGAGGGTGGTTAGAGGGATAAGCTCTGGCCCCTGCTCCCTCCGTTGGCCATAAGACCACAGTCGGTAGCCGTCATCTCTTTTCCATTGTTTAGTTTCCTTCAGCTTTCTCCTCCACTGGTTTTGATAACATACCTAGTAATATAGTCGAACCTCTCGTTTCCAAGGCCCTGGTAACCATAATCTTTTAAGGCTGAGTTGTTGCACTGGTCCATTTATAGTTAGGAATCATCACAGGCCTGAGTGGCTCACCCGCATTCCACACATATTCCCCTCTGCCCTCATTGCGCTGCAGCGGCCCCATCTCCTCCTGATTAGGGCCAGTTATTCTTGAGAAGTACACTCCTCCTTCAGTTTACTGGCCTCTGTAAACCAAGAGTCCACAATGTCCTGGCAATAGATATAACTTCTATTTCCCAGCAGAAGCACAGAGCTATAGGACTAGAAAGCCCATTGGGTATATACACAATGCCAAATGGGCCCACTTCTGCAGCC
Organism: Dinomys branickii; assembly: GCA_004027595.1. Taxonomy (NCBI): domain Eukaryota; kingdom Metazoa; phylum Chordata; class Mammalia; order Rodentia; family Dinomyidae; genus Dinomys; species Dinomys branickii. The sequence goes on along the minus strand of PVLD010012148.1, from coordinate 4,701 downwards.
TACTGGTTTCCAGATTCATATATTCTTCCTAGCAGGAACAAAACAGCCATGTGGAGGTTTGGAATTCCTGTGTCGCTTGACCAGCTGTACCCCTCCATGGGAGAATATCGCCTACACATTGGTACTTCTGTTGCGCCTTTGGTAGGCTTTCATTGCTCTTTAAAGCCCGCTTCTGGGTTGTGTGGTCTTTGATAGGACCAGAGAATCCGTGGTCTTAACATCATTCTTCTGTCTCATCTATGTGTAGGTTTTATGGTTATCTGCTATGTTGGAGGGTACACATTCTACACCTGTGGATCAGTCACCTTGAAATCTCCTCCCCAAAGTGATGCTACCTGAGGTTCTATAGACAAGGCAAATAATTACCCAGAATAAATATCTACAACTATGATAATAAACTACTTGTTCTACAAAAAAGAAGATCATCATAATCTACTTGCCAGCAAGGGGCCACGTGATCTGCTCAAGGACAGCGCCACATTGATCTCTGTTGCTAACTGGTTGGACTTTCAGTGGTGGCAGGAGCCAGATCAACCTCTGTAAGTGGCAGTAGCAAGTCCCACTCCTGGTGCATGGGCAGCCTCCGTCCCTGCCAATCTATTCATGCGCCAGGTATACTAATTCTGCCAGTAATAAATCCTGGCAGCAGTGAACTGGCGAAATTGTTCAAAGCTCTCTCTATGAAGTCTGGTTTTTGTGGTCATGAATAAGTAAAACAAAGATCAGATTATATGCTCACTCACGTTTATTCATCCCCATAAGGGTGGCCCAGACTTCCTTCTCTGAAAGCTTCTATTAGCTTTTTTTCTTCCCAGGATGCTGATCAGCTGGTCAGTTCGTTTGCTCAGAGTTCCACATGTATTCTTGCGTTTGGCCACATTTGCTTGAAATCTCATTAAGAAGATTTCCTTTTGGCACTATCTTTCAAGGCCACTTTTCCATGCAGCTAGCGAGCATTTTTAGGCCACATTTGCTTGAAATCTCATTAAGAAGATTTCCTTTTGGCACTATCTTTCAAGGCCACTTTTCCATGCAGCTAGCGAGCATTTTTGGTGGATATACTGAATCAGTATCCATATACCAAGGCAACTGACCATTTACCAAGCTCTGACTTCCTCCTCCTGCTTCAGCTGCTCTCACTGAGCAGCTCACATAGCCATAGGGGTGAGTTGAGCAGTGCTGTCATCTTAGTAGATGTCTGAGGTGTAGGGTCTAGATTATGTGTGTGGGACTTTTACTTGTGCTGTGTGGTCCTACTGAGGCTTGAGTCCTGATGTATCACACTTCCTCTGACAAACTGCTGCTGATCTGCCTGGTGTTCTGTGCCCTCCAGAATTCAGCTCATGATGTGTAGTTTAGGACACATGGCTACTTGTTTGCCATGGTGAAATGTTCAGTCTCAGTCAGGGCTCAGTAGCACACCAACACACCAAATACTTTTTATACACTGCAAACAGCATGGCCTCACTCCAGAACTCTAGAGTACTGCACGTTGATCCTCCTGTGAGGGCTTGTTGTCACTTCCACGTCATACCTCCAGGACAATAGGGTCTACCAGCTCAGATGGTCCGAACAGTGGGGCTTCTTATACCACAGCCCAATGCTGCAGATTCCTGCTTAGGTGTAGTGGCACATGGTAGCATCCTTGACCTCTACACCTTGGGAGCCTGAGGCAGAAGGATCACAAGTTCAAGTTCAACCAGGGCAAATTAGTGATTAACTGAGAGTGGTGTCTCAAAAATAAAAAAGAGCAGGAGATGTAGCTCAGTCAAAGAAAGGCCTTAGGTTAGATCCCCAATACTAGGGGTAAGGGAGACAACCTTGGCCCCTCCTGAGACTCTTGTTTTGTGTCTTACCATGTACTCTCTCTCTCTCTCTCTCTCTCTCTCTCTCTCTCTCTCTCTCTCTCACTCTCACTCTCTCTCTCTCTCCTGCCCAAGGCAAGGTCTCTTTCTTTTTCTCCATGTTGTGATGCAGCTGGGGGCCCTGGCCAGAATGCCAGCACTGTGCTATTGGACTTTCCAGTCCCTAGACTTATGATCTAAACAAACATCTGTGTGTACTCCCCAGCACCAAGAGTTATACAAAAGAATCTCATAGCAACACAAAAGGCACTAAAACACACCACCTTGGCTTTTTGTGCAAGCTGCGTCTTATTGCTTAAAAGATACCATTCCTTAGGTTCTTATGGACCACACTTTCCTGAAAATCACATCCCCTGTCATCATATATCTAACAATATTCTAATGAATTCTGTTAGCTACCTTTTCATGAGTGTGTTCAAGTAGCTGAGATAAGCAGCTAATGAAGAGGAAAGATTTACTTTGGCTCACAGTTCCAGGCATTTCAGTCCATGGCCAGAGGACCCCACTACTTTGGGCCTGTGGTGAGGCAGAACATCATGGATTGGAATATATGGCAGGAAAAGGCTACTCTTGGTTACTTACAGCAACCAAGAAGCAGAGAGAGGGAGAAAGGACAGGGCCAGAGTTCCAAGAGCACACTCCCTGTGACTTAACTTCCTTCCACTAGGCTCAACCTTGTAGAGGTCACGCCATCCCCAACAGCACCACAGGCTGGCAACTGTTTCTTTAGCACATGCTCTTTGGGGGCATTTCACTTCCAAACCATAACAAATTCCAAGTTCATATCTCTAGCCCAGGTCTCTTTTCTGAGGATTCAGTTTGTATCACCCCACTGGCCATTTAGATATCCTACAGAGTCCTAATACTTAGCATTTCCAAAATAACCTTATCATCTTCTTAGTCAAGACTATTTTTCTGTACACGCATCTCAATAAATGGATCCACTATTTGCCCAGATGCTCAAAACAGACAGCAGAGAATTTATACTTTCATCTCACCCATCTGTAAAATAAAAATCCCTTATCGATCATTTGTAGTCTAAATATCTCTAAGCTCTGTCTCCATTTCATTCATGCCATTGTCATCCAACTTCATACGATCACCATTTTTCCTACCTGAACCATTAGAAATGGTATTTGTTTTATCCTTGCTAAACATAGCAATTATAGTGATTAGTCTGGAATGTACTGTGGGTGGGCATCTCCGTTCCCCATTATTTTCAGTGAAAATTTCAAGCACTTTACATGGTTTACAAAGCTCGCCCTCCACTCATCTGGCTCTACCTTTTTTCGGTAAGAGCTCTTACCAGGTTTCTTCTACTTTAGTCACTTCCATTATTTTACTTACTTTGAACTATGTTTATACCCAGAATGTTCTCTGCACTCTGTGCTCTTAATGCACTCACCCAACCCACTCCTTTTTACTGAAGCATTCTTTATCTTCAGTCCCTTTGTATCTGATTAACTCTTACCCTTCCTCTTTGAAAGAAGAATACATGTAAAAGCACAAAAAGTAACACAGCAAAGCAATAACTATATACTTCCATCGTGAGTAACCAGCAGTTAACCTTTTGCTTTCTTTAATAACATGGTTATGTCTCATTCATTCATTCATTTGCATGTGGTGCACTAGGAATTGAACTCAGAGCCTTGCACATGCTAAGCGAACACTCAAGATTGAACTTGATCCTCAGGCTTTTTTAAGATTTTAGTTTGAGACAAACAGGGTCTTGCTAAATGTTTCACGCTGACCTGAAACTTGTGGTTCTACCTCAGCATGCCAGATATCTGGGACTAAAAGCATTCACACCCAAGCATGTGCCTGGGTCTGTTTTACTTTTGAAATAGTAAAAGCAAAGTTCTACCACCATCCTACCTTCTCCTTCCGTCCACACCCAGAGGTCAAGATACAGTTTTATCACCTTTTGCCTCTGTTACTGCTGTTAAGAGATCAGCCTGATTGTCATTCTCTTGTCTTTGACTTTTATTTCCTTTTAAGTTCTCCTTGTCATTGATGTCCAACCCATTGATGTTTTCCAGTGATGTCTTTCCATGCTACATCTGGTCTAATTTTCTTAGCTTTATTGTCTAGCTCACTGTTCTTCATCTGAATACTTTTCTGTTTAATTCATCCAGTATTTCTGTTATATTTCAGTTATCTGTCCTTCTCATATTGTTTTGTTGTTTTTTATGGTTTTGATTTTGTCTTTTATATCTTTAATCATTCAAAACAACATTATAGTCACTATGCAATCGTTCTATTTTCTGCAATTCTTGAGGCCCTCAACCTGTAAACTGTCAGGTCAACTGACTCTTTCATGATTAATGGTTTTCTTCTTATTTTACAACTTTGGGTTCATTCTCAGAAGGGCTATATCAATGAGGCTCTTATGTGCCCTGGGCTAAGAACATGTCTCATCAGAAGGTCTGGATTTGCTTCCACCAGCAACAACAGGGATTTTTGCCCTTGTGGGTCATATTCTATGTTACCTTATCAGGAGTGTCTCAGCCATGCTGTAGTTTAAATGCAAACCCAAATACCCAAGTCTGTGGGCAGGTCCATAAGTCCATATTCACAGGAATATATATTTTAAAAATAAGGAATACATAGAAGGGCTATAGGAGCTTGGTTAAGTAGGCATATCTTTTTTTTTTTATTTTAGAAACATAAAAGTACAAAAACATATTGACAAACAGACACCCATTATCATAGAAAATAGTACAATCACAACTAATCTATAGACAAGGTGATATGGTCTCAACAGTAGTTGTTGCTTTATCCATTGATATCTTCGAATTGTAGATGTATGGACCCATATACAGACATGCAAATTTAG
>PVLD010012147.1:0-61752 GCA_004027595.1 Dinomys branickii | reverse complement strand
ACTAAATTTGCATGTCTGTATATGGGTCCATACATCTACAGTTCGAAGATATCAATGGATAAAGCAACAACTACTGTTGAGACCATATCACCTTGTCTATAGATTAGTTGTGATTGTACTATTTTCTATGATAATGGGTGTCTGTTTGTCAATATGTTTTTGTACTTTTATGTTTCTAAAATAAAAAAAAAAAAAAAAAAAAAAAAAAAAAAAAAAAAAAAAAAAAAAAAGAATGCCCTCCAAAGCACTCCACTGGGACTGGAGTTTTAATTTTTTTTTTAAAAAAGAATAAAAAATAATAAAAAAAACATTTTAAATGATACAGAATTTCACTAAACAAGATGATAGGAATTCAACAATAGTTGTTATATTGCATATTGTTGTCTTCAGATTAGTTGTTCAGATTACCAGATATAAGCATGCAAAATTGGTCAAAAAAATTAAAAGAAAAAATTTAAACATTAACTGCTCCTTTCAATAGACTAGTAGAACTCAGGAGTACAATTTATCCCAGCTAACCTGTATATATACATATATATTGTGCCCTTCCTTCTTTCTTTTCTATTTTCCCTCATCCCAGTTGTTCTTTCCCTTTGAGCAGTTTCTTTCCCCTTCACAGTATCTACTGTACCTTTAGGATTTTATTTACTCTTTGGGTACTCTTCCAGAAGAACTAAAAACATCACACCACAGTGATATATGTGCACCCATGTTTATAGCAGGGGAATTTGTCATAGCTAAATCTTGGAGACAACCCAATGCCCATCAGTTGATGAATGGATACAAAAGAAGTAGTATTTTTATGCAAGGGACTGGAGTTCTAAATTCAAGTGCTACCCATCACCCGCATTACCACTCTGCTGCAAGGTGGCCATCTCCACAACTAAGCGCCCAGCTGGAGTCTGACCAGGACTCTCCTTTGCCTCCCTCCTGGACCACTGGATCTTGCAGAACTCACTCAAGAGCCTGGGCAGGGCAGAGGTGGGCCATGGAAGAGGGTCAGGAGGCAAAATGAAAGTTACAAATAGGCCCAGACCAACCAGAATCTCTCTTCAGAGACAAGGCAGAGAGGGGACCCCAGGTCTAATGCCACTAGGGACGACACTGGCTCTAGCCTCAAATCCGGTCTTATAAAACTAGAGAACTGGGTAAATCCTCAGCTCCACCAAGTTCCAATTTGGGTGTTGTTTTATTTTGTTTGGTTGGTTTTTCATATTGATGTAGAGTAGAAACTTGTTAGCTCTCTAAAGATTAGTCTGTTTCAAAATAAGCGTAAGCAGACCTATTTTCGTAGGTGTTTAGCAGTATGAACTAGAACTGCTCCTCCCAAACCCCAACCCTAGCTTCTCCCATCACACCTATCAAGTTATTGCTCAGGAAGAGGCAGACTTCATTGAAAAATATATGTGTATATTTTTTCAACCTGTTTTTCTCCTTCTGGTTTGGCCTATATAAATGAAACAGGGAAATGACGGTTAACTAATTTTGAAATCCATCTAGCTCCATAACAACCTGTAGTCCTATAATGAGGGACATGTTAGCCCATGATCCTTATACTGACTCTCAGGGCTTCAGTTTCTCCAGTTATAAAAATTAAGACAAAAAATTGAGAACAGATTCCTCTACTGAAGGTGGATTTTCGGGGGCCCCACATGCACAAGCACTCTTCAAGGACCGTAAGTACTATTCTTATAATTTGTATCCTTTTTCTTAAAGACCTCCGCATTACATATTCCTGTGACTCTGTAAAGCCTGGTCCACCTCCAGCCGGTGTCAGCAAGCTAATTCAGGGCACTAAAAATTCACAACATTTTGAGAAGGAAACCAAATGCTGTGAAAGAGAGGTGAGAAAGCATGCCCCTTTATCTTTGCTTTTACCAACTCTTTTTCTCTTTTTAACCAATACTAAAGCGTAGGCGATGTTAGTAGTAACAGCAAGTGAACATCAGATATGCATTAACATGATTCTATTGGAAAAGCTACAGAGATTTGGGTTACAATGGTGTCTATTATTAAAGAAGAGATAAGGAGTTTCCACTGTGAAAAATAAAACTAAGCTCATACAAAATTCAACTTAGCTAATTTGAATGGAAGGCTGTAGAGCAGGAGGAAGCCAGCAAGAAGAGCGAAACAAGGCAGAAAAGGCTATGAAGCAGAGAAAGGTTGGGAAACCGGGTAACAGGGCAGGGAGAAAACATCCCCTCATGTTGAGGCCCCTGTGTACAACGGAGAAGATGCCACCCAAGTCCCTGCTGATGCTCTGTGTAGCAACTGAGAGTACAACGCAGAACAGGCTCCTTCTTTGCTGAAATATTACATGGTGTTGGGTAAGAGGATTCAATAGTCACTGTTCATTTAGTACATGTTTTTGCTATTTGTCACTAGATGCTGGGAACATAATGATGAGCAAAACAGACCATGGTCCCTGAGTTCCAGTCGGGAGGGAAGGCAGCCAAGCAAGCTCAGAGGCCAATGCCATTCAGTACAATGTGTGCTTTGGTAGCAAAGGCGGAGCGCATTAGGGCAATGCAAACAGGGGCATCTAATCCAGCTCCGGAAGTCAGGGAAGGTCTGCAGGGCAAGTGAGCACTCACCAGGAGAATGAAAAGTGCATTTAGGCAGAACAAAGATGGAAGCATTTAGTATTTCTGAAACCTATGTGTGATGGTTGGGGGAGGACAGTATCCAGCCAGGTGCTGGGTCAGGTGGGTTTTGAGAGTCTTGGTACGAAGAGAGGAATCAAAGGTAACAAGAGTGACTTTATGATATCACCCAAATGGTGTGAGGACTAGTGAGATGCCAGCTTGGGACCAAGGCAGCCAGGTTGGTGGTTGCATCAACTGAGGCAAAAGATGATGGTAGCCTAGATAGAAGCTACAACCGTGGATGGAGAGACAATATGGATTAAAAAATATTTCAGAATCACAGTGAACCTGGTTTGATAGCTAGTTAGAAATGAGGTGTGAGGTGCCCAAGGAATCTAGGATGACCTCAGATACATCTGACTTGAACAGTTGGGCAGCCAGATGGTAGAGGCATTTGTGACTCCAGGAGGAACAGGCTCAGTGCTTCTGAACTGAATCCGCCACTAGGATAAAAGGAGACTTCAGAATCTACAGCAGAAGGTCAAGTTGAACGCCCTGAGAAAGACTGACTTATTAAAGTTATAGAGAACAGGACAGAGGGAAAAAGGGGAGGAGGTTGAGAAGTCAATTCAAAAGATGTTCTGGTAAGGAAAACAAGCTATAAAACCATGCATACAATAAGATATACACGCAAAGGGTGCACACAAGGAAAAGATACTGCTACTGCCTCCCTGAACATAAGATCACCAGTAGTTTGTAATTCCTTTTCTTTGCTCTGCTGTATTATTTGAAAAATAAAGTTTACACAATAAGTATGTGAAATGGGTTTGTAATAAAAACAAGATTTTTTGGATTATGAATGTAGGAGATTATTGAAGGGCTTTTAACTTAAATTGAAGAGTTTAATTGGAAAGGAGCTGAAGGAAGTAATATGATTGACTGCCAACTTGGATATACATAGGGTCACTGGCAAAGTTTAAACATACTGGTCCTGAATTCCATCTCTAGAGATTCTGATTCCATTGGCAGGAATTGTGGCCTGGTCTCTGGAGAGTTAACACTCCCCAGGTAATTCTAATGTCAGCAGATGGCAAAGCACTAATGCAACTATGAAAAGGGGATAAGCTTTTTGACTAGCATTCTGAGTTAATTAAGAAGGGGTGAGGCTCACGGGGAGAAGGCTTTCAGGGTCAGGCCGCAAGGCCCCACAAGTTAATAATGAGACAGCAACTGCAAGACTGGGCATGGAGTCAGTCACATAGCACATCCTGAAGTAACAGGCTGGTGAAGAGAGCTGAACTCAACCTTAAAGGAGAGGGGGCACCAAGAAACTGCACGAAATGGGGGCCTTTACATGGGAAGAAAATGTGAGGTTTCTCCATTGTTGAAAACAGGTGGCAAATGTGATTCTATCTAAAGTCATGCTAAGGCAGTGTTCAGCCAAGAGTAGATCAGACTTCAACAACTCAGCTGAAGACCTTCACGTGCACTGAACACAGCTATAGATTGCTTACTAAAACTAAAAATGGTTTTCAAAAAGTCTGTCACTAGAGGGCCACCAGTGGGTGCTCATGCCCAGCTGCATGTTCCATGGCAAAACCTATCCTTGCAGAGATGATAGGGTGATGCCCCCTAGAATTCTGGCCCCTCCACCAACTATCCTTGTCTTCTTGGGTGAGTCATCTCGTTGTTCTAACCTCTGGCTCCTTGTCTGGAAAAAGCAGGAAGATTCTACAGTTTCACAGTTTTCTTGGGTCTACATATAGTGAAGCAGCTGGTCAGGTTTCTTACTTGCTTTATGACTGCCATTCTTAGAAACAGGAAGAGGGTACTGTACAGTAAATCCTTGGTTTGTGAGCAGAATTCATTCAAGAAACATGCTTGTAATCCAAAGCACTTGTACATCAAAGCAAATTTCCCCGTAAGAATGGAAACACAGATGGTTCATTCCACAACCAAAAAATATTCATATAAAAATGATTACAGTACTGTGATACAAAATAATAAAATACAAAATATAAAGAAAAATAAACAAATTGACCTGCACTTACCTTTGAAAACATTCGTGGCTGGTGTGAAGGAGATAAGAGTGATCATTTTTCAGGAAAGTTTCCATGATCACAAACAGAATCACGGCTGTCTACTTGCTCAGTGAAATCTTTTTCTTTCCATGCAGCTGTAACGAGGAATCTATCCGGTGACACTTGGTTTTGTGTCATTTTGAGGATTTTGTTTGAGTACTACTTGTATTGAAGACATTGCTCACTTCTCAAGTTAAAACATATTAGAAATGCTTGCTTGTCTTCGAAACACTTGCAGAACAAGTTACTAGTAATGTAAAGTTTTACTGTATATTTGACTCTTAAAGGCAGCCCGCACCCAGGGGATGGCTCAGGGCGGGGCCCTTGCTTTGTACACAGGAGGCACTGGGTTTGCGCCTTGAAGCAGAAAAACAAAGAAGAATCTGGCCCACTGTACCAAAAATCTTTCTGACTCACTTCTGTCTCTCACCTGACATTTTCTCTTCCTTAACCTTCCAAACTCTAAAGGGAGGTAGTTAGAACCAACTACGCTTTTCTTGGTAGATTAATGGCATAGAGTAGACGGGCTTTTTAAAGTCTTGAGGTTTAGCCTGGTGAGGCAGTGAGCGCCTGCAGTTCCAGCACTCTGGGTGGCTGAGACGTAATGGTTGCAAGTTCCAGCCTAGTCTGGATGATTTAACAACTTAATGAGCTCTTGTCTCAGAAGTATAAATTTTTAAAGGGCAGGGGATATAGCTTCGTACAAAGGCCCTGAGTACCAAACCTCAGTACCAAAACAAAACAAAAACCCACACAATTTAAAAAGCAGAATCAACAAACTTAAAGCTTTATTATGTAAAACATCTTGATACTAGTCACTGTCAGAACATAGACAATAATCATTGAAATTTTAACTAAGGAAAGGCAAAAGGCAATTGTAGTGACCTGTGGGGGGTGTTGTTTATATTTCATTAAATCAAATGTTCTTAATTCATAGCACAATACTTTCCTCTTAAGATTTCTCCTTATTAAAAGAACTCTTAAATTTATTTCAACATCTATTGTTACTAGGTATTGCTGTTGCACATATCTAAAAGGGAAGAGAAGAAATCAGTTGAGGTGTTTCACAAAAACACATTCTCACTCTTCTGAGTCACTTTGCCGTCATCAGTAACCTATGTTTTTCCACACAATAATGTCCTCTGAATCATCCAGTGAAATGGGATGTGCTTTCTAATTATCTCCCATATTTTGTTCTGAGCCACTGACATTTCTTTTTTTCAAGTTTTCTTGCTTAGTGTGTGATAAATAGTGCTTTTGTGCATGCCTTGGCAATAAAACATCACTCACTTTTATCTCTTGTAGGTATCTTCCCTCCTTAAGTCCTATAAAGCTCCACTTCTCAAACTTTCATGTTCACACAAATCACTTGGGGATTTTGTTAAGCAGTAAATAGAGAACAGATCGTGGCTATCCCCTGAAATCCTGCAATTCTCACAGGTGAGGCCAATACTCTTGGTCTCAGAGCCAGTTTAGGCGACAAAATATAAAGCAACTGAATCAAAATATAAAGCCCCTGCTTCTCTGCAAGAAAAAATGAGCGTGATTATCCCTCCAACAAATGTTTGTTTCACTAACATCCAATTTATGCCCTGCTTCTGTTTCCATACTTTTATGCATGCACTAATTTTTCATTTCAACGCCAAACTGCAGTATAATCTTTTGAAATCACTTTAAATGGCAGTGAAGCTCAAGATGTGTGGCACCAGCAAGGCCTGTGGTTCCTGGAAGCAATGGCAGAGTGCAGAGCTAGGCCTGAGTCAGTACTGCACAGTGTGGCCCTCCCAATGCCAACGGCAACACATTAACAATTGCAATCGGCACCCCAAATTCGGAGACAGTGAGAAGCAGGAAATATGTAGCTTTGGGTCAGGGAAATATAGAAAATTTGTTGCAAACCCCTGTAGTGTTTTTGTCTCTACTCTTCCTGGGTTTTCTTCTTTATAAGAAAATGCTAAAATCAGCATTCAGAAGTATGAGAGTAGTAACAGTCCAGTGTCCCTCAGTGTCTTTGATTTTAACCTTTGCCTTGGTGATTGGAACACAAGGATGAAGTTCTTCAGTGTGAGCACTGGTGACCTGTTTGCAACCAGCCTCCCAGCAGTCAAGGCCACAAAATCACCCCCTCATTGGAAACAACTAGCTATGAGCTCCACCCAACTTACCAAAGCCACACGTCTGGGGTCCCATTCGTAAAACTCCCCAAGTACCCCAGGAAGAGTCTGAGGCCACTCAAGAATGAGATCCACTGGTTTAGTGTCTGCACAACTTTCTGCAGGACTCAGCCCATCAGTGTTCCAGTAGGTGATGCTTAACCTACCATGTAGCCAACACTGTCAGGTGTTAAGGGTCTAGCATAAAACTTCTCCCCTCCTAATGGAGTTTATACTCCATGCGGCTAGAGGAGAACACTGAAAATGCCTTGGGTGCTCAGAAAAGGATTGAAAGGAAAAAGAGTTGCTTCCAATGGATGTGGTGGAAAAGGCTCGGTGAGGAGGATGTGAAGTGTGCTGGGTCTTGAAGGATGCAGGAGATCCACACAGGTTAGGAGAAGGCGTTTCAGACAGGTGGCCCGGCAGGAACAAAGGCCAGGAAGCAGGCACAGCATGGGCCAGATGTTCTAAAGAGATGGCTTAGATAACGGAATGAGAAAATAGAAGCTCGGAAACTTTAAGGACAATAAGCCAACGTGCCAAGAGAATTTACCCTCTGTTTCTTTCTTTCTTCCTCTTCTCCTCTCTTTTCAAGTTCAGAGAGGAAACCCAGAGCCTGTAGTTTTCCTTCAGTGTTGTAGGCTGCACTCCTGTCCTCCGTTCCGACCCATGCTGGTTTCCAGCCACTCAGGGCACTTCTGAGCCACCCCCTCTGCAACACTCCCTGTGCTGTCAGCTGCTGCACGAGAACTGCAAGCTCACTGCAATATTAATCTGAGCAAAACACAACTAGAGAGGAAATTTTGCTGCTCTGCTGCAAATAGCATATGGTACCTCCCAAAAGCCAAAAGAAATGATTTTTTAATCATCTGCTGTTCAGGATTATCCACGCTCCCTTTCCTCAGCGTGGATAATTGAAGGTTGGCTGTATTTGGATTTCAAAGTAGTTTGGACTTTATTGAAATCCAAGGCTCCCAGTTGGCTCCCCACACCCTCAGTGGGCATCCGTGCCTGTAATTAAATTGATCTGTGCAGGGAAGGCCAGGAGGTAGCTCTGATGTGAGCAGTTACCAGAGAAAGACAATTGACGTTTCTGCACCACACATGTTGGAGAAAATGCTAGCAACTGCTTTCCTTGCAGAGAGGCCTCTTGTGTGGCTCTGGGGTGCTGCTCCCTCTGGGCGGCTTGGAGTTGTTCTCTGAACAGGCTGCACACCTTTTAGGGTTGATCTCACTGTGGTACCCACAGGCCTTCTGTTGCAAACAGAGAGAATGGAGGTGATTTGTTCTTCAGGTGTCCAAACTTGGCATGCACGTGCGCTAAGGTCAGGACCCATGTGGCTGTCACTTACCATCTCCTGCAAATCAGACCTCAGCAGCCCCCCACCCCCCGCTGCCCTTCCCACCACCAGCTCTGGCCACAGCCGCTTCTGTTGTGCGCGTGGACTCTGCTGGCCCAGGAGAAAGGGTGATTTTGATCCACCCAGGAAAGGATAAGGCGCATGCTCTGGCCTCCCTCGCCCTCCCTGCTCCTCATCTCCACTCTGCCGCCGTGCACTGCAGACACTGCCCCGCCACCTCTATCGCTGCGCAGGCTTCTGGCAAGAGTCCCTGCACACATGGAACTCGTTACTGAACACGTACGCCTCCCCCACTGTCCCCAGTACGGCATGGACACTGGGAGGTAGCAGCTCTGTGCAGCCAGACGGCTCACCACCAACATGAGGATGAACGCCTGGCTGGGGAGGCGGGCCATCCACAGTGCCATTTCACGCCCTCCTCAGAGAGGATGGCCTGGCCGTTTTCAGGATTAAACTCATTCACCACTCCCAGCAGCCTCCATGACAGCCTCTCCAGACCACAGTGGTTACCAATTAGAGAGACTGGGTGATTTTTCTTGGAAGATAATTAAATGCAAGTAGAGAGAGAGTGAGGAGAGCGCTGTGTACTGCAACATTCCTTATAAAAACTATGGACTGCTCAGCCCACCTCCTCATCACACCAGATGCCCCCAGCTGCCCAGAAAGTGTGCATGTCGCGGAGAAGCAGCCACCATGGCCCTGCCTTTGCTCCTTCAGAGTGTCAGGCACCATGCTGGACCCTGCCTGCAGATGCGAGCAGCCCCCAGGCTCCCTCTGCAATAGGGAACCTGGCAGGTAGGGGCTCAAGCAGCTGGAGGAGGGTTGCAGGGTGTCCCCTCCCAGCTGCTCAGGGCTGGCTCATTTTGCTCCTGCTAAGCTGCCCATCCATCTTGCTTTACAGACTGCAGAGCTGTAGCTCAGTCTCAAAGGCACACGCTGCCAGCCCCTCTGCTTTGGGGACAGCGGACGGTCCACTGGCAGCTCTCCCAGCAGGAATAGCAAGTCTGTGCTTCAAATAAAGTTTCCTCTAAAAAATAATAAAAATAAGGCACTAGCCTGGTGTTTCCCATATGTGTGTCTGCCTTTTATGGCCTGGACTTTTATTCTCACTCACTGAGAGTGGAAACAGTGGTGACTACATAGAGGGGCAGATCCAGGATTTCTGCACAAAGGAACACAAGGCAGTGTGTGTCAGAGGTGGGGACCAGGCCACTGCTCAGTGAGTACAGTGGTTATTTTGGGGATGCTCATGGAGACGGGGAGGGTTAGCCCCTCTCACACTGCCACTCATCCTTGGCAACATTCCAGACTGAGCCTTACAAAGCCACCACTGAGAATCAGAAGAGCCACAGCCTAGTTCCAGCTCTAATTAGCTGGGGGACTTCACACAATCCCAGAACTTTTTCTAAGCCTTGGGATTCTCATCTACAAAAGAGTCAGAGTTGGGCCACATCATCTCTAAAATTCCTCAGAGTAATTCTAGGCCTTGGGGGAGGGAAAATAAATTGGAGCTGCAGTCCCCAACCCTGAAAAAACTAATGATGGTGAACATATAGCCCCAAAAGGGAAGATCGCGTGGAACTGCACGTGGTGGCAGTGGTATGAAGCACTTGCCTTTTGTCGTCAATCACCACTACTTCTGGCAACAGCCCAATATACTTTTTAAGCATCGCCTAGTTAATCCTCATACAGCACCACTGTGGTTCTGCTTTCCCAGATGACAAAGCCAAAGAGGCAAAGGTGAGTGACTTAGCCAAGGTGACAAAGTCAGAAGGGCCCTATGACAGCTCCAGTTAAGGTCCTCCGACACCAGCGCTCTGTTCAGTGTGCTCCTCGCAGTCTTAAATGGCCTTCTCAGATGAAGGCAGCAGCCTTGCCGCTGTGACAGAGGCAGGGTAGGGGTGGGCTTGGATCAGCCTCAAGGCAGAGCAACCTGCTGTTGGTGTTCAGTTTACACAGGGTTTTCTCCAAAGCACTCCACTTGTTTTTGCAAATAACTGTTACAAGCCTTCTCTGAGCAAATGGAGAAGAGACAGAGCACACAACTGCACCAGATGTTCTCCAGCCTGAGGAGCTGACAGGGTCCAACCCGGTCAGTGCCTGTGGCTGCCGAAGCCCGACACTCGCAGGGCACAGCTCCGAGACTTGTCTGCGAGAAGGAACACGGCACCTTGCAGATGTTCGATCCTTGCCCACCTTTGGCCCTGCCAGCAAGGTACTAGATAATGCAGCTCTGTGCTGCAAAGAGTGGCAAATGTCTAGCGCTGGTCCCTCAGGCTCTTCTCCCATGGGATCCACTGAGGACTTTGCTGGGCTGGGCCCCAGTCTTGACTGCCTTCTCTGGCCCTGCCCATTCGAGTCCTGAGCCCGCCTCCTCACCTGAGGTCTTTCCAGCACCACCTGCTGGCTTCCCACATGACTGTTTTCAGGAGTGAGCGTGCAGGAAAACAGCTCAGCCGTGTTTATCTCACTTACGCCCAAGGCTGCCAAAGGACGTCTGGTGAGCTGTGTGGTGCGGGATGCGGAAAGAGGGGGCAGCCCAGCTTCCCTGACAGGCCCCCGGGTTCTTAATGCAGGGTGGGAGCGTTGGGAGCTGACTCTGTTCAGCTATGGCGGCTTGCTCAACAGCCCACCAGGAACCTTTCATTACCTATGTGCCTTCCTGCCAGGCCATGAAGTTCCTTCCAAGTGCCAATCTGTGCTGCACTCCTCAACCTGGCCACACAAAGATTCCCCAGATGGCTCTGTAGAACAGAAACTGGAAACCATCCTGTGTGGAGTCTGAAGTCAGCTAAAAAAGATGGGATAACAGTTTTCATCTGGATGCAACTATTGACTTCCTCAGGCAGCTCTCAGACAAATAGTCTGCACAGAGATATGCCAGGTCTTGTCTGTCTGTGGACAGCACCACTGCGGCTTGAACTAAATGACCGTCTGACACCAAACCTCTAAGGGTCAGATAATTCCTTGACTTATCTTCAAGCAGAGGGGTGCATCTGGGCTGGGGAGGGGAAATGGGCTCCACCCTGCAGGGATTTGGGTTCCATGAAACAGGACCATTACCTGTTTTCCTATCCCCATGTTCCAACCCCTTTCATTAAAGGCGAGGACTGGCTGAGGATATAGCTCAGTGGAATAAGTGTTTGCCGGGCAAGTGCAAGGTCCTGAGTTTGATCCCCGGTACCGCCAAAAAATAAATAAATAAAAATAAAAAATAAATAAAATAAAGATAAAATAAAGGCAAGGACTGCATTTGTAAGGAAATAGGTGATCTCAGTTGACCGTGGACCTTCAGCTGGCAGTGTGCAGCAGCAGATCGGCAGACGCCACACGCTGCAGAGCCAAGTAGAGCAAAGAGCACTTGCTGTTCCCCATCAACCCCATCCCCTTCTTCCCTAAAGTGGGGAGTCCTGTCCAGCTCCTACCAGCTGGGGAACAAGCCTACCCCGGAAATCCAGCAGGTACGACTCACAGCCAGGTGAGTGCACCATCTGGCCAGGCTGTAGTGATGTTCAACGCTTACCCACTTCCCTGCGTTTGACTCCCTGCCAGAGAGATCGTACCCCATTAAAAGGATGCCACGCTCTGTCCCAGTGAGTGGGGCCAAGGTGGAAGCCTCTAGGGATAGCTTGGCTGCAGCATGAAGCAAGTCAAGCATTTACTCACCCTGGGGTAGGATGGCTCAGAAGAAGCTGCAGCGATCTTGCTCTAGAAGATTGTTTGTGGTACAGACAAACATGGTCCTGACACTGCTTCTGCTGTCAGTAGCTGGCACTTAACCAGTACTGTTCTGAAAACATCAAGCTACTGATTTATTAGTCCTCATTACAACTTTATCAGTGAGTACTAAAATGATGTCCACTTTATTGATAACTGAGGCACACTGAGGTAAGTAACTTGTCTGGGGTCACATGATAAGTGAACAGAGGGAAAAGTGAATCCCACACTCTGCTTCCGAAGCTCCCCATGGCTTGAACATGAGGACAGGGCACCAAGCGGCCCTGCATTTCTGAAGATCAATGCTCAGGGACCCATCGGATTGGACAGAAGTGGTGACAAGCGCGCCATCTGCCTAGCAGGATGGCTAGGGTCGTCTGGGAAACGGGTTTGCCTGTTTTGTGACTAATGTCATAGATACGTGACTGGGTAAAGTGAAAGCACCACACAGCGTTCCAGACAGGTGTGGCTGCTGAGGCAGAGAGGGAGGCTGGCATCAGCCATAGGCCCTTGAAGGGCTGGGGAACTTCCGCTGCTTCCCTTAAACACAAGTTCTTGTAGCAGGAGAGAGGCTAGAACTAAGCTCCAGGCGTGCCCTTCATCCAGCTGCCGCTGTCCAGGCCCGCTGGAGTAGCCTTGGGGAATCCTTGGCCCTCTCTCCTCTCCCTCAGCCAGAGACTGGACACCTGGCCAGCAGGCTCTTTCCAGGGTCCTTTTTCTGTGCCAGGCTTTGGAGCCACATAGAACAAAACAAATTTGGCCTGATACAAGTGCAGTTGGCATGTCTCTGTGTGTAACTCGAAAACATTCCCTCATTGTGGGGAAAAAACCAATTACCCTCTGTTCCTGTGTGGGTCTGCTCCTGGGAGCCCTCCCTGCAGAGCTGAGGGAAGTGCATTGTTGGGAATCCCTGCTCATGCCCTAGTGAGTGGGTAGGTAGGAGATATTGAATTGTTCTACTCAAACAGAAGAGCAAAGGCTTGTGGAGGTCAGCAGAGGGCAGCTGGACAGGACAGAGGAAGACAGAGTTGAAAGGACAAGCAGAAAGTGAAGGAAGAGGTGAACCCCTCTCAGGAGGCTGAAGAATGGGGCACAGCCACTTCCTTGGGTGGCCACGGAGCAGTTAGCAGCAATGCCGCCTGAGCCATGGGACAGTGCCTTCCCTTGGACAAGGGCGTGAAAGACGTGAGACGGAAGTACGTGCGCTCAGCTGATGGAGTAGAGGACTCAGAACTGGGGAAGGGGCTCCTGAGAAGAGCCGTGTCCTGCACTGGGCAAACACACCTAGGTCACCTCTTACTGAGGAGGAGGCCAGGGGAGAAGTGGAAGGCAACACTTCCAAGGCCCCGTCCCAGACGGACTCTGTGAAGGGAGGCCCGGCCTCCACACACCTCATACAGTGAGCGTGGATGTGTAACCAGATGAACAGCTTCCCTAGCCACACACGTAACACAGACGCACCTACAAATATACACATGCTACGCACCCCTCCCACAAATACACAGTGCACGCACATGTGAACACAGAGCTACACACATAAATATATAGTGCTACCTAACACTCCATCCTTGGGGCCAGATTCTGAAACTGTGCCAGTCTTTGGGGGAGTTTTAGAACTGTGGTGAACACAGCACTTGGATAATGTCTTTTTGTTTCAAGTTCTGTTCTCTGATGAATGCTGGTGCCATGAAGTTGAAGTTGATGGACAGAACCAAAAGCCATTTGGCATTGCAAATGATCACCCGGTAACTAAGACAACTGGCAAGACCCTCTCAAGTTTCCCACAGTGATCTCCATGGGCTCCTGTTAATTATCCCTGAGAGAGAAGCGTAGCCCCCACTCACTCCGAGGAGAGTCAGTGAGGTCCTTCTAGTGGGAAATGGTGCCCAGTGCCAACCTTTACAACCAGACTCATAATCTGCTCCTCCTGGTGCATCTCTCATTTATCAGGACTTAGTCACCCTTCTTATTGGAGTCCTCTTGCAGATTCGCTCTCTCACACCTGAGTTGCTTTGTAGGAGGAGGCATTGGGGGAGGAATGCAGGGTGGAACTCTCCAGGGGGCAGGCCTGGCACTCAGGGTATTTGTAAAACCAAATGGAAAATACAACAGCCCAATAGTATTGGCCCAAAAGGAAGGCACCTAGATCCAGCAGTGTCTGTGGTCTGTAAACCGCCTCTCTTACCTCTGATTGTGGTGGCCATGGGGGAACCAACCCCCAAGTTGCTCAAAGCTTGAAGACTTGCTAATCACTAGTCTTTGGTGCACATATGGTATTCAGAAACATCCCAGTGGCTCTGTTACCACATAGCACATGGGTTTGCCACACTTGGCCTTTTATTTTGAGAAAAATAACCTATGTGGTGCTTCATTAATTAGTCAAGTACTCCAGAACAGTGAACACGGAGAAGAGTGATAAAAGAGAAATTATTTTGCAGGGCGTGGTGGCACACACTTGTAATCCCAGCACTCGGGAGGCTGAGGCAGGAGGATGGCCTGAAGTTTAAGGCCAGTCTGGACTACATACTGAATTCAAGGCCAGCATGAACTACATAGTGAAACCATGTCTGAAAAAGAGAGAGACAGACAGACAGAAAGAGAGAGAGAGAGAGAAATTACTCATGGCTGTCAATATATCAGCCATTATTAAGCAAAACATCAAAAAGAGCAATTTTTATGTCGTTGGCTCTCTCCATACAAACTTCCTCTTCTGCCAGAGTAAAGATAAAAATTCTCCATGTACCAGTGTTTAAGTGACTGTCTCTGTGTAGCATAACGGGCTTTACTGAGTGGGCACCTTCCCCCTCCCTGGCCTCTCCAGGCACGCTATTGCCACGGGGAGACGCTGCCTCTCAGCTGTGACCTTTCTGCTAGGAAACTGCTCCGTTGGTCAGTGCCTGATACGCTTAATGTGGTATTTGCTGGGAGGATGACCTTCATTAACTGGTAAGGTCAAATGCAGTGTTGGCTGAGGAAGTCAAGAGATGCTGTAAGAGTGACAGAGACAGAGAACAGAATTACAAGCCGTCCCCAAGGTGTGAATTGAATCCCGGAAGACTGAAAAAGGCTCTCCGGCAACCACTGCAGCTTCCTGACACTGAAAGGAGTTTAGTCACTGCTGGAGCACCAGCCAGTCCCAGGTATGCTCAGTACACAAAGGTGAGGTCTGGCTGCCTAGGAACTCGGTGGGCTGAGCCCTTGAAAGGAGCCAAGGTATTTCATTCACCTGGTGAAAGGTATGGGTTTCGGCAGTTCCGTCCAAAACTTTCCCATTCTAACAAAAGCCAAAATCCCACAGAGTTTCCTAGGGACCCTGGGAAAAGCAAACTCTACAAAGGACCAGCAAGTGTAGCTGCCGAGGAATTCTAGAAGTCCGCTTACGGTCGGGAAGGGCCTGAGCAAACCAGTCGTCAGAGCACTCTCAAGACGACATCCCCGGTAAACGTTGCTTCGATGGCTCAGAACTGTCGTTTCTCAGATTTTGTCTTTATGGGTCACGTGGAGAACAAACTGCTGAAGACAAAACAGCATGTGTCTGGGGGTTAAAGCATCAGTGGTCTATGTCCTGGCTCCTCCATTGCCGAGCTGGTGACACTGGGCAGCTTAACAAAGTTCTCCTCGCTCAAGCTTTACCGGCAGAAGGAGATCATCATTTGAGATTTGGGGGATGTAGGTCAGAGAAAGCCTAATGCTAAATGATGAAGCAGTGCAGGCTGAACGGCTGGCAGCACTGAGCCCAGAGCCCAGCAGCCCCTGAGCCCAACTCTCCTGCTGCCTTTCGTGTGAACATCTCAGCCACCGGCTCTGCCGTGTGTCAGGGGCTGTAGGAACTGCAGCAGCTGCTCCAAGCTTCACACATGTAATGATCAAAAAATATAGTGTGTTTAAATTTTTAAAGACATATCACAAACACACTGCCATTAATCCCCCTCAAAATATTCCTTTCTTTAAACACATTTGTCCCATTATCTTTGCCGCTTTCTGAAGCAGTTCTAGAATCCAGAAAGATTGAATGTCTTGATGAAGCGTGATGCAAACATAGTGCCTGCTGCTGCCAAGTGTCATCCAACAGGAAGTCAAGCTTGTACAAACATTACAGTGCGTCCTCATCCGCCCTATTCACCAGATCTGGCGCTGTGCAGCTTCTGGCTCTTTCCCAAAGTCAATGTGGCCTTGGAAGGTAAACATTTTAAATTAATTCAGGACATCAAGGGAGCCAGGACAACACCACTGAAGACACTCACACAAGAGGACTTCCACAGCTGCTTCAGGGTGTGGCTAGAACGATGGGACGAGTGTGTTCAAAGTGAGGCAGAATACTTTGAAGGGGCCTAATGACAAGTCTTTTACTGTGATAAATTTTCTAAATGTGAACATTCCCCATATTTTTTTTACCATCATGCATATGCACACAGGACAGATTGGTATGAGACAGTCCATCTTCCAAGCATTCTCTCTTAAAAGAAAGCAAACATCTTTCCAAGCAGCCCTTAGCAACTTCCTCTTGCATCCTACTGGTCCAAAGGGTCACATGTGATTTCTTAATTGCTATGGCAAGAAGAATTCCATACTCTGATTGGCCTTCAGACTTTGGTGGCAAATGATCCCTCTGCCTTTTGATAGCAAGATACTTCCTGGTTCAACTATGTCCCCCCTAACAGGGAGTAAGATGCTCTTACTGGCATGGCCAAGGGCTAAAGGAGCAGGAACAGAGCGAGGAGAGGAAACGGACTGGTGCTAGGCAGGCAGCAGTTGCAACCCCGATACTGGTATCTCACAGAGGTGGTGAGACTCACTGAGACAGGGGAAAGTACTTAGCCCAGCCCCTGACACCCGCAGAGTTAATCTCGGCAGGAGAGAGCTTCTCAAGGGGGCAATGTGGGAGAATATCATGGATGAAGTGGAACCAGAGACGAGGCCCTCCCACTTCAGGGAGCATTCGCTCTAAAGCACATTAAATCTTAGTCCAGTAGCTGCCATCGCCTCTTAAAGACAAAAATGTAATGCTTAGAGCTTAGGATATCCTGATGTGGTTCTGAACTCTAGGGTCGGGACCATTTATTTCCTGAGAAACACAACTTGTCTGAGTTTTCATATCCTCCTTAATTTGCTCTTAATTATTTGCCACCTTTGTAAGTGACCTCATGTTATTCCTACCCATGGCTAAACACCACAGTACTGTCCAGTAGAAACGATACAGTATTTTTTTGTATTGTCCAATTTGGTAGTCACTGGCCAAATTATAGCTAATAAGCACTGAAATGTGGCTTTGGAGTTAACTGTTAACTTAGGAGTTAATTGTTACTTTTGATTTTAAGTAAAATCACCCCATAACCTTAGTGGCTGCCATAAATAATAGTGCGGGACTGGACTGCGTCTTCCTGAAGGTGGGCGAGACATTCCTGCGCCTCTACCTCACCCGCGCCCCGCACCCAGCATGGGATCCTTGGAGGGCCCCCGTGACTGCATGTCGCCAGCTGGATCACTGGCTCCTGTCTGCACAAAACCCCCAACAGCCCTGTTCAGGGAAGGTGGGCGGCCCGAACCCCGGAGTCCGGGCGTACAGTGGAGAAACCAGAGTTCACCCGGGCAGGGCGAGGGAGCCGCTCTGCCCTCTGCAGCCGTGGATCGCGGCGTTTTCCAGGTCACCGCTGCGCCTGTCCTTGCGTGAGCCGGCAGGTGCACGGCCATCGAGTCTATGAGGATGCGCGGCCGACTCCTCGCCTTCCCGGCTGCGGGCCTCGCCGTCCCGGGGATGGCTCCGACCTCTCTGCTGCTCAGCTGTGGCACCTGCCGAGAGGACGCCGGGAAGACCCCACGGCTGGGCTCAGGCCCTTAGTGCGTTCCTAGTTGACAGCCACGGGCGCGCCCCGTTCCCAGCGAGTTCAGCGGACCCGGCTGAAAGCCCGGAGCGCGGCCCCGCGCGCCGCCCTCTTCTCGGGCGCCGACCGCCTCAGCCCTCCGCCTGGCGGGGAGGCCCCCGCTGGCGGCTCGGCGGCGTCCTCAGGAGCTCAGGACGCCGCCCCACCGCTGTCTTCAAACTGACCAAAGCGCTGCCGTTCTTACAGCAGACCCGAGGGCTTGTCTTTCAGCGGGGCGGGGGAGCATCCGGTGTGCAGTCCCGGCTTCCGAACACAGCGGCGCGGCTCCGTTTGCTGGTGGCCTCTCCGGTGTTTTCTACGGTCTGTGCACCACCTAGCGGCCACTGCGTGAACTTCAGCCTCGGGTGCGGCCTGGACCTGTCTCAGGGCTTCTTAAGCTGAGAGGCTCCCGCCGCTGCCCTCCCACAGGTGACCTCCGCGGCTCCCCGCGCGCCGCTCACGCCTGCCCGCCTGCACCCCCGAAGGCCGCTCTAACTCTTTGCAGCCTCTGCCTGGGAATAGAGCTTGCCGAGTTGTCTTCAGACTGGAGGAAGCTACTTGGGCAAGGTGAGCTGAGACTCACTCCTGTCCCAAAGCCTCTGCGCAGGACGTCTGCCGGATTTTTCAGTGAGGGGTTCTTTCGCCCAGAGCCACCTTGTCTTCCTCCAGGACCCCGTCTCTGCCACTCACCGTAGGTTCGCTTTCCTCGTGGGAGAACGACGTTTAGGAACACCACACCAGCTGTTTTTCTGTAGTCATTGTCAGGCTCTGTTCCAGTTTATTGTGGAGATACACACATTGCATAAAACTGACCGTCTGTGAGTGCAGTTCCATGGCGTTAAGTATATTCACAGTGTTGTGCAGCCATCATTACTGCCCATTTCCAGAACCTTCCACCATTCCAAACAAAAACCCCATTCCTGTGAGGCGTTAACTCTCCACTCATTTTCCCCAGTGCCCAGTAACTTCTATTCTGCCTTCTTCTACCTCTGTGAAACCGCCCGTTTATAAGTGGAATCACAATTGTCCTTTTGTGTCTTAGTTAGCCAAATAGTTTTAGTTGTGGCCATTTACTGAGCAATGTAGACGGGGCGTCTCTGTTTACTCTGGAGCGGAAATGGGAAAGAAGTCGCAGACTTCCCCCTCGCCCTGGCCGCCCACCAGCTCCAGCTCGCTCTGCTTCTGGGAGTGACTCTGAAGCGCCGGTGCGGTTCTGGAAAGGAGAAGCCTGGCTCCAACATCTCAAAACAAGGAAGAGTCCATTGTTTGGGGCTTAAGCTAATCAGGTTTTGGCTGGTGTTCCTGGGCCCTGTTTCAAAGAAATCCAGAGAACGGTGCCACCGTGAGATGTGACAAGAGGAGCCGACATTCACAGCAGGGGCTCCGGAGGTTTGAGGGCAGACAGGCGGCAGCTCTGAGTGCCCGCTGTGTTTGCCTGTGGCTTCTGATGAGGTGTACACTTCCGCCTTCCTGTGTTGGCTGGAGAGCCCATTGTGTACATTTCAGACACGAGCTTACTGCACCCACGGAGTGGGCCCTCTTGTAGCAATGGCTCTTACTATGTGAGTTTCAGCAATTTTTGTATTATGCAATTGTAATTCTGAAAAAGCCCCTTTCCCAGGGAGAAGGGGATCGGAGCACGGGAGTGAGTCATCAAAATAGTAACAACTAACATTTATATAGCATTTAATGCTTTATAAAGCGCTTTTCTTAGGCAGGATCTGATTTGTTATCCTGCAGAACAGAAGGAAGTAGGGAGAGTTAATTGGTACTGGAAAAGATCAGCATTTATTGGTTCCAAGAAAATGGTGATCGCCTCGGATCCGAAAGTGGGATACAAACTGAAGAAAGTGTCTCTAGTTGAACAGGTGGACCAAGAGGAGTTCCCCCAGAACAAAAAAACCATACTTCAGAGACAAGCACACTTAACTGCAAATTATGAGGTGTGCAGGTCACAGGCTCCTAAAGCTTGACCACTGCTTTGGCCAAATTTTCTTAACCAGTAAGTAGGAAACACTGGGTTGATTAATATTAATATATTCCTTTGCAGGAGTTCTCAGAGCCTATAATATGCCAAAGGGCACTGTGACCTCCCAAAGTGAGGCTAGAGTAGCTGGCACGGAATTTCTCACCTGCATTTGATAACAGAATAGTGTGGAGATAAGTGTTTCCAGAAAGGGTGCAAACGGAAGAGGGTCAGGGTGAGGTCCTTGGACCCAGAAGAGAGCTGGGCCACCAAAAGAAGGCGGAACCAAAGAACTTTCCGGAGAGGTGAAGGCAGTTGACGATCTAATGGAACAGTCTGAAGCCCAGGGAGTACAGCAAGTTAGGGCTCACGCCCAGAGGAAGAGCAGATGCTGCCCTGAGCCCACCAGACAGGCCTCTCATCTCCACCAGGTTGACGGCGAAGGGGTCAGGGAAGGCCCACGGGCCCCTGCGTCACAGACACCTCCCACTGCCAGACCCCTCCTCGGGAGTGCAGGGACTCCGCACCATCTCATCCCACAGGGATTGCACTTAGGAGGAACAATGGCGGGTACAGAAAGCCCTGTGCCACACTTGTTAAGTGTCATGATCGTTTGAGTGGGATCTAATTATTGTCATGTGTGAGCACAAAGGTTGTCAAGCCTGTGCTTCCCAAGTCTCCTAAGTGAGAATCGCAGTAAAAGCTGTCACTCTGGATGCGCCCAGTGGGCCCACACGGCACTAAGCACTCTCCGTCCAGGTTGTTAATTGGGCTCTCCCAAGACAGTGGCGGTTTTTGTTGCCGTCTTCATTTCACAGATGAGGGTTACCTGTCTCGTCCTTGCCCATGCAGCTGGTAGGTGACAGAGGCAACGTGTAGTGATCACTCTGTAGACACTCAGTGCTTGGCTGTGGCTGTGGTACTGCTTCAGTGTTGTGGAAATGCCTGTTAGTTGCCCCCACTTCCCTGTTCATTCTTTCCGGCAACCCCTCTAGAGAACTGCAGTTTTATTTCAGGAATCCAAGATGATATTTCCCAGCTTGCCTTTCGGCAAGGCATATTCAATGAAGCAGAATTCTTTGAGTATAGCTTCTGGGTAGACTACTCAAAAGAACACCTTGCTGCAAGGCACATTGTTGCCCTTCCTTGCTTCGTCCTACATGAAAGCTCAGAGGCGAAGGCTGGCGTTTGAGCAGCCACCGTGGAGCACAAGGCGCCCCTGAGGCTGTGACTCCCCTGCGGAGGACAACAAAGCAAACAAGTGGAGGCCTGTGCTCCTGACCACTCTGGAGTCAGCATGGTGGCTGAGCACAGCACCCTCCGGGGGTAAATTTCCCTGCAGAGGACTTAAGCCGCCGGTACGTGGGTTCCTGTTCTCTGCAGACGAAGTTCGTGCTAAGACTCAGCCTGCCAAATTTCAAGTTGCGCTTCCTGGATTTAATCTCTAGCTGCCTGCCTCACCAATGTGTAATTTCCTCCAGGAAGCCAGTTTCCCTTCCACACCCTGCCCCCCAGGGAGGGAGATTCCCACCCTGTCTGACTCAGGCTTGAAGTCCCAGTGACCTTTTCCACACTGCCGACCTCTCCCTTGCTGGACCTCAGGATGAATACCGCAACCACAGATCTGAGCTCCGTGTTCTTTTCCGCAGCATTCAAAATAGTATCAGGGATGTTTTACGCCAACAACTGTATAAGCAGAAGCATGACTGGGTGCAAAAAGCCCCACCTACTGAAAACTAGGGGTGACATTCCCCTTCACAAACTGCAAGGTTGCAGCCAGAGGAGCAGTGAGTTTTGTCCCCCTCTCTGTGGCCCTGAGACCCCCTGACTTGGCAGTAATGACTTCTCCATCTTACAGGAAGCAGATGGGATTTTAATGGACTGTGACTAGCGTCTGTTTTCTTTAAACAACTTACAGTGAGATCAATGCATCCTTCCAGGCAACAGTGTGCATAGCCATAGAAAGGAAGGGAACATTCTCAAATTCTGAGGGATGGAGGGGAAGGATTTCAACGTCATTTTTAGGGGGGCATAATTCCACCCATAAGAGAAGTGGGCAAGCGCTTTCATTTCCTCATCTGCAAATGGGGCTAACACTTGTATCAACTTCTGAGCTCAAAGGGTACAAAATAAAGAAGACATAAAGAAAAAGAAGACACAACCTTGGACATATAAAACTCTCAAAGCAATGCCTTGGGGTAGAGTAGTCAGGACAGAAGAATTTGCTGTCATTCCCTTACTTTTCTACTGATTTTATAAACATTATGTTGATTTAGATGAACCACTATGCTGATTTTGGCCCCACACATACATTTTTTTTTTGAGACAGAGTCCTACTAAATGACCAAGTTACCCAGGCTGGGATCATACTTGAGATACTCCTGCCTCAGCTTACTGCAGTGCTGAGATTACAGGTGTGTGCCACCAAGCCCACCTAGCTCCACATTTTAAAGAACATTGCTCTAAACTGTCTGACCCATTGCTGGCACAACAGAATTCTAACATGGTTTCCAAGGCCTGCAAGACTGGCCCCTGCTGACCACGGCCCTCGAGCCGCGCCTCCTCAAGTGCACTCCTGTGAGTTATCTTGTGTCATCACTGCACTCACTGCAGGCTTCACTCACGCACCTGTGCTGCTCCTCGGTCCAGCCCCCCTACCAGACTCCTACTTGATCCTATGGGACTCAACCAAATAGCCCCTGTTCAAGGTAGGCTTGTCTGACTGCCAGTTGTGAGTTCCAGCCCTACAGCTGTCCTGCTTGGCACATAAGCTGTTACTATATGGTTAATGCTGGCTTGCTGTCCGTGACAGCATACACAGCTGCCCAGGAATATGCCCAATGTCAGCCTCGTGCCTGGCGCACCCACCTTGTTGGATGGCTTCTCACCAGCCATTTCTTCCCTTCCTCCTTACCCAGGTAGACCCTGATTTTTCTCCGGTAGCAACTCCAGAAGACTAAGAGGCAGTTATCCCCAGGTGAGTATGGTCTTTTGTCTCATGGAACCCTCGTCACCTTCACAGGAGCTGGTTTAGGGATGGCAGCATGACCCCTGCTCATCCGTGAGACACGGGGCAGTCAGCTGTGGGGACTTCTGAGATGCTCCAGGACAGTCCACCAGCATGGAGAGAGGAAGAGCCTGTGCTGTCCCTAGGGCACCACTCTATCGCCATGGTTGCAGGGGCGCACTACGCGTCCCTGCTGAGCTGCAGAGCCCAACTGAGGAGTCTTTGATAACTTTGCTAAGATGCTGCCTTAACCAGGCCTGGTACTGCCCTACCGCTAGACTCCTATGACAAGATCCCTCTCCTCTAGGTCACCTGAAATGAGTGTTGTCACCTGCTTGGTGACTGTATGCGAAGTTTTCTGTTTCTCTCAGCGGCACTTAGCGGATACAAGCAGGCAGGGAATATTTTTTAAAGAATGTCTTTCGACAGTAAAGAAGGAAGGGACAAGAACTAGACGGTCGGGCACCTACCGCGCAGCACACAGGACTCATGCACATCATAATGCGAACTTTTCTTAGCAGACTTGTGGCCACAGAAATTGTACCCATTTTAGAGATGAGGAAGCTCAGAGAAGACAGTACTGTCCATCCTACTCAAAACCACCAATTTACTAAGTGTGGTTGCTGAGTAATATTTAATATTTACGAGGAGTTTTTTGGGGGAACTTATATGTGAGCATCTTAGCTCAGCTTTTTTCATTCAGAGTATAGGATTTTCTGTTTCTTTCATTCCACTTCTCATTAAATTTCTGCCTGCTAGTTTAAATGTTAAGCATTCTCATTTTAACCTTAGCCTGGCCACTCCTAACTTTCGACCCATATTCATGTTTGTTTACCCTTCAGCTTTTCTCAACTGCCTGTGTAGGACGGAGCACGCCCACTACACTCCTGCTGAGATCAGAGTGGTCCCCCCTCCCCTCGCGCGGCCATGCACGGGGTCTCCTTGCCCGTCTCGCCAAGTCGCAGCCTCCCCAGGGTTGGTAGCTAAATCCCAGGCATCTCGTTGTAAAGCACGTAATTTCCACTGTACTGAGAGGCCTGGCTAGACACGTGTGGCCTGCAAGTGTATTCTCTTTGGGAATTTTAGAACAAAACTCGTTTGTGCAGCACTCTGCAGCTCTTCTCCCCTCGGTGGAAATGTGAGGTGGGAACTGAGAGCGCAGTCCTTCCTCCAGCCGCCAGCAAGTCTGCTGCTTGCAGCCAGCATTTCACAGATGAATGCTGTAGAAAATGTCTTCGCTACATCCAGGGAATTTCAAGTGCTTTCTCCGTTTCTGGGGGGAGACGACAAATAAACAAACAAAAACCGTCCTTTTATGTACCAAAGCCCCAGGAATTGGCAGTGGAACGAACCTCAAGAGCTGGAAATCCTGTGCCCTCTAGTGGCCATGTGTGGGAAGTCCTGCCAGATGGTCATTTCCGCAGAAAACAGGAGGAACTGCAGAGAGAATGGGCGACAAAAAGAGAATGCCTCAGAAAACTAAAATAATAAAACGGTAGTGGTGGAAAGCCACCTGTCCTGGAGTTTTATTGAAAATACCAAATATAGGTCATAGGTGTCAAAACTGACATCTGAGCTGTTCGCTAATCTCGGCAGGTTTTATTGAAGTCACCTTGGCATTAGCCTCCCGGCAGTGAGCCCCTGAGGTTTGGATGGGTTCCCAAAACCAGGGTGCTGAGCTGGAGAAAATCCACACCCCGCATTCCTCCGGGAAAGGGAAGGCTGTTTCCGCAGGGAAAACATTTGGTAGGAGGCTGAGCGCTGTGTGGACAGAACGGTCTGGGTAGGTCACAAGCTTTGTTTTTTATGAAGAGGAATGACGAGAAAGGAAGAAAGCCCGCTGGGGGTCGGCCGCCCTCCGCCGGCTGTGAGCGCGCCCAGTCACCCCGCCCTCAAGCCGGCCCCTCAGCCGCCACTTCCGCTGGGTGGGGAGAGGACCCGAGGACCCTGCAGGTGTTACGGAAGAACTAGACCGAAATGAACCAGATTCTCTGGGGAAAAGAACCCTGACAGCCTAAGTTGCACAGGCATAAATGTCGTTACTGTGAATGTTACAGGTTGGGTTTTCAGACAACAACCGAACCGAATAGCGACTCCAGCCTAAAGGCCAACATCTCTCTCTCTCTCTCTCTCTGAGACAGGCTCTCACCATGCAGTTCAGGCTGGCTTTGAGCTCTCTTTGCAGCCCAGGCTGGTCTTGAACTCGCATTGATCCTACTGCCTCAGCCTCCCCAATACTGGGATTACAGGCCTACACCAACACGCCCAGCAACATTCTCGTTGCAACAAGAAGAAAGCTTGCAATGAAGGGTTCTTGGGTATAGGGACAAAGCTGTGATTAAAACAATGTAATAAGCAGCCGAAAACCCTTCAGGGACAGACAGACCCAGGTGAGCACCCCCAGGTTCAGGGACTTGTCTGAGGTAACACAGTACTACAAGAAGAACAACCAAGACTCAAGCCCAGGTCTTCCATTGCAGACTGCACACTTTCCGCATCTCCTATGCTGCCTCTCCCATATGGAAAGCCCATTTTCTGTGCTTCTTCTTAACGGTGAAATAACTTCAGCTGAGAAAAGCTCATAGTCAAGTGCTTCTCTCTGACCTAATCTACTGCCTTCCTATTGGTGCTAGAAAAACCAGTGTTATAAAAGCCCTAAAACTGCCAACACATCTAAAAAATATTTGGCTCTTCGTTGGAGGATGGGACCCAACTGACCACATAAAATCCAAATAAAGAGCATATAATGGTCTTTCCCTATATCTTTCATGTGTGCTTGGAACAAATTTTATATTCTTCTCCAGTGAGGCTTCTTTCTTCCACGGTGCTGCAGGTCTGTGCCTTCACAACATACGTAGTCTCACACGCAGCCACCTTGAGAGCTGGGTGAGGTTTTATTTATCTTGTCTTGCGGGGCCCAGCACCTTTCGGGCACCTTTTAGCAAGTGGGACTTGGGCGAATGCTCTTAGGTGGGCAGCAGAAAGAAGGAGTCAAGTGTCCCTCCAATTTTATAGCAAAAGTCAACAAGTTAAAGGGGTTAGGCAGGGCCCACATCACTAGGCTATGGGACAGCATACCAGGGCCCAGTTTACCCAAAAGTCTTGTGTTTATTTCATGATGAATTATGATCCAGACTCTTTAAAAAAGAGTATGATAAAACAAAGACAATATGGAGTCATTTGCCTTTCTTAAATAAAAGAAAGACTTGAATTACAAAGTCGCATTTCTCTGCAGAGCTCAGCGTGCCTGCCCGTCTAATGTCTCCCTTCTCTTTAGTTCATCCCAATAAGTCAATAAAGGATTACGCTGCTTGGTGCCAATGGTGACCGAGTGTGTGGGTTTACTCTTGCTCACCACACGGGGACTCCCCTGTGCCCTCCTGCTTACTCCTTCCCCACCTAGTAAGCGGCTTGTTCTACAGGCACCAGAGGACCTCTACCCACAAGCAACCCTAGCCTGGAACAGCCAAGTGTAACAAGGGAGATTTCCGAGTGGACAGAGAATTATAATACAACGTTAGGGTGAGGGCCGAGCTGCAGGGTGTACTGGGTATGCCTGTGGAAAGTCACGTGGGCACAAAAGGAAGTTAGTGAAGGTTTTAAAAAGCAAAGTTTCAGTTTAAATTGTAAGTGAAATAATTGGAAAATGGTATTAAAGTTATTTAATTAGTTACATTAATTAAATCAGACTTTCCCTTCACCGAAATGACTGTATCTTCTATGTCTTCTACACTTGCATGACAAATCTGGCTGAAAGGACTAAGCTATTTTTCACTTAATAATCACAAAATAGATAGAAAAAATTCCCCTGCTGCCAAAAAGTAAAGCTTCAGAGAACAAGTGTTAATGGGGAAGTGGAGAAGTTGGGACCCTCGTACACTGCTGGTGTGAATATAAAATTATCCAGCTGCTGTAGATTTCTCCAAGTTAAACATAAAGTTACCACACAAGCTAGCAAACCTTCTCCTAGGTGTATTTCCAAAGAACTGAAAACAGGTACTTTTTAAAAAGTCCATGTACCTCCATGTTCATAGCAGAAGTATCCACAAGAGCCAAAAGGTGGAAATGGTCCAATGTCTATCAACAGAAAGACAAGCAAATTATACGCACATAATAGTTGAATGTTCTTCCACCATAAAAAAGATGAGAGTATTGACATATAGCCACTACCACTCGGATGGCCTGGAAACATCACACTAAGTGAAGGAAGCCAGGCACAGAAGGTCCGATCCCATTTGTATCAAATACTCAGAATATGTAAGTCTGAGGAGACTGAATGCAGAGTTGCAACTTCTAGCAGGCAAGAAAGTGTCGAACGGGGAGTGTCGTTTTTATTTGGGATGAAGGAGACACCTAGGAACTAATGGCAGTGGTGGTGGCACAAGCTGTACGACATGCTGTGGAACTGTCCCTTTAGAATGGTTAACTTTGTTATGCAAAATTCACTTATTAATATACATTTTTTAAAGTAAATCTTCACCCAGGAAGGTGCTAAGAGCAGGAGGACAGGAAGATCCTGACAAGTGGCCCAGAAGAGGGCACTAGAGCCAGAGATCATCGTCACATGCACGAGAGAAGTGGCGCAGAGCAAGCCACATGGGCAGCGGGGCCGGGGCTTCCGGGAGCTGTCTTGTGCGCCAGGTGGTGGAGACACACTGGGACTTAGGGTGAGGGAGTGGGCTCTACCAAAGGCTAGTGAATTACACAGCACAGAGTTTGTGGATCTAGTTTCATTGAGTCTGTGTGTCCTGCAAAAGGCAATTCCAAATGCTTAGACAGCTGACCAATGAGGGTAGCAATTGCCCAGCCAGGACACCACCCCAGCATGTCACAGAACACAACAGACCTCGCTAGGACCAGAACAAAGACGTTTTGCAGGAACTATCCATTCTAAGTCTCTCTCCAACCAGCACCTGCACAAACAAACAACAGAGGCTCAGATTCTCCCCGGAGCAGGTGCAGCTATCCCTACTGGGAACCCCTTAGACTTTAACCCACTCTCTGTGGCACAGGCTCTGAACCATACTTGTGCCCTGGACCCCAAACACTAAGAGAGACCATGAAATAGCATGCTCAAGTAACAGACTAATACTTAATGCTACAGTAGTGATTATAAATAATGTTTGAGATATTGCAACAGCAATGAAATGATATAAAACATCCATGATGTCACCTGCTGAAAAAGTCACAGACATTGTTACTGCTGTGCTAATTTGTTACTTATACTCATGATTCAAGGAAATGCTAAATTTGAGTTAGAGGGTAATAGAAATATAGATTTCACAGATCCCACTTCCAGAACCCCAACATTAATCCTCTAATAAGAGAAGATGGCAGAGGTAAAACTGCCCTCTCACTGACTGGCTGCCACTGTGATCTCACAGAAGGAACTGAAGACCATGCCAGGGCAAAGTAGCACCAGCCTGTCCTCAGCGCACTTGGAGACCGCTGGTAGGGGAGACACACGTGGCTGGAGGACAGCGGCAGAGGGATGGGCAGGGGGCGCCGAGGTGGACCGTTCAGGGAATAGTCAGGAGGAGGGAGCTACCGAGGGCCCTGAGGCTTCCCACATGCAGACTTGGATGACTGGGAACGTGGTGGCATCTGAGGCTTTTTCTTCTTAAAACTAATGGGTCAAGCAAGTTCTTCTCGGTGAGGTTCATGTACTGGCAACTAAACAAGGTTTTATTTATGGCACCTTTTATCAAGCAACTCTGGGTGAGCATGTGTGTGTGTGTGTGTGTGTGTGTGTGTGTGTGTGTGTGTGGTGGGTAGGGCCAAGCCTTGACATATACGGAAAAAAATTCTCCAGAATTTGCTTTTAACAGGCATATAGTAAAACAGGGAGAAAACCAGTATGGTGTTGCGTGCCTTTCCACCCTACCCCAACGGCCGGGGGGCAAGGCCCTCCCTAGCTCAAACAGTTGCATTCCCTTGCAGGGGCACCTGAAAGGACCGAGTACTCGTGTGTGCCCTGCTGTCCATCTGGACCACGCTCCACCTCCTGGGTTCTCTTCAGGGTCTTCGCAGCGGCCCCCAGCCCTCCGTTACCCTCTTTTTGTTACCTAAGAACTATCACTATTCAACATGGCCTCCAAGTGCCCGGAGGACAGCTCCGGGGGGGCGTTCTTGCCTAACATATGCAAGGCCCTAGCTCAGAACCCTAACACTGCGGAACAACAAAACGAAATGCGGCTTCTGAGGCCTGACATGGTCTGGCCCCAGCGACCTCCACCCTTGTCATCCCCACTACTGCACTTAACTACTGGCGGAACTAGGTCGCTGGCCCCGAGTTTCCCACGTGTGCCAGGCTTCCCACTTCCAGACCCAGTTCAACTACCCAGGCCTCTGGTGGGTCTGTTTCTACCAGCAGACTAGTGCAGGGGCTGTGGTATGTTTCTACATACAAGTATAGACACAACGCCAAGAGCACGCCAGCGTGTAGATATTGAGTGGCTGAGTGCAAATTCACTGAATACAATGCAATCTAGCTGTTCAGGTCTTGCATTTTCTTCTAGGGCTGCCGGCACAAAATCTTAAGGGAATCCTCCACAAGGAATTGGTCGTTCTGATCCTCAGCTCTTACTGGGTCTTGCCTCCTTGAAGCTGTAGGCCCAGCCTCACTCTGACACACTGCTGGCCACATGGGAGTGGACTAAATTGTAGATGAGCAATGTCCTCTCTCTCTCTCTCTCTCTCCTACAAAAGTCATTCATGTGTTAAAGCTGTAACACCTAAAGTAACAGTATTTAGAAATCTGGCCTTTAAAGAGGTACTTAAGGTTCAGTGAAGTCGTAAGGGTGGGGCCCTGTCTTAGTTACTTTTCTCTCGTGGCTGAGACAAAATGCCCAATGCCCAAAATGAAGGAAGGAAAGGTTTATTTAGCTTACAGTTTGTGGAGGTTTCAGTCCATACTTGGCTGCTTCAGAGGCATAGTGGTACATGGCAGAGGGCAAACTTCATGGCAGCAGAGCACAGCAAAAACAACTAGCAAAAGGGAGGAATGGCAGCAAGCAGCCTCTTTTTCTCCCTTACCTTGTAAACAGCCTACCCCCACCCAGGGGGCGTGTAGCTCTCACACAAGTCTCCATGCCCTCCTCTTCCACAGGCTCAGGATGTATACAAAGTAAGCGCTCTGGCTTCCTGCTGAATCTCATAGTTAACCTTTTAAACTTCCCAAATTAACACAATAAACAACATCCCAGAAGGGTAAGCTCAGGTCCTTTTCACCCCAAGATCTACAACTGCTGAGTTACTCAGCTAAACCTCCAGACTCCCCAAGTTGACACAATGTATCAACCATAACAGGCCCTATTCCAACACAATTGTCATCCTCTTAGGAAGAGCAAGAGATGCGCTGTGGAGCTCTCTTTCTTCACTCACGTACAGCAGAATGACCATGTGAGGAAAGAGAAAAGGGGGAGCCATCTGCCACCAGAAAGAGGCCTCATCCGAAGCCACCTGGATCTTCCACTACCAGGAGAAAATACAGTCATGTTCCTTAGACCACTAGTGATGGAGACCACTACGAAGCAGGCCTGAGCAGGACTTAATTAATCAATTGGCTTTTCATGTTCACTTGTGAATCTGTCCAAGGCCAAGGCCCCTTATCTGGAAATGGCAGACTCATAGTAAGTGAACATTTATGAGTCACTAATCCCTACTAGAACCTGTAGTGGTGGATGAAACCAGAAAGCCTGAAAGGACAAGACAAGATCACAGCCAAGGACACCTGGATCAGATATGAACTAGATGAAGACTATAGCCTCAGGCATCTCATGCATCAGTGAATTAACCTCAGACCTTACTTAGAGAAGTCCTTGAATGGTTCTGTGCTTCCTGAGTACTGCCTTCCCTTTTTCTGATAACCAAATAAATATGGCTGACACTGAGAAGGTCGTGGTCTTAGCCCAGAAAGAATCTTGAATTATGAGAGCACTTTGATCCTCCTGGGCCCTGAAATCATTCCATTTGCCTCTTTTTATTTAGCCTTCACCATACACTCATTCAGGAGAATGCGGACCTGATCAGCCCGCAATAATGAAGGGATGTTATTAACCCCATACACCTGGTCTGTTGTGTTTGTTAATATCAGATTGTAAGAAATGCAAACCCCAGGCCTTGTCCTAGTCCAGCTGAATGAGAACCCTATTTTAATAGGCTAACTGGCATGCACACTGCTGTTTGGGAGACACTCTCCTGGAATACCTGCTGTCTCAAAACCATTCCACACTTGATCCAATAATGAGGAACTTCAACTATATAGTAAGAGATAATATAAAAACAAACCAAATGAAAAAAATTTTAATGACAAGGGTAAAGAAGTGTTACCTGAACTCAAGCATGCCAGTGGAGTGGACATATTTGTTCCTTTGTCTGTCAGATGCTTCTCATGCTGTGAAGAACTCCCACATCCTATGCAGTGCTCTGTAGCAACGTTGGTCCCAGCAGTTTCAGTCCCTCGTCACTTGGCTCTGATGCTTTGGGGCCTGCGCTGAGGGATTATGTACCAGCAGGGATTATGTGGTAGAGCAAAGCAGCATATTGCTGGTGAGGTCGGAGATGAAGAAGGACCCTTTTACATTGCTGGTGGAAATGTAAGCCAGTGGAACCTCTATGGAAATTGTCCAAAAACCAAGCTTAGAAATCGTGGGGAACCAGCCCACTCTGGTCCTTCCTCATCCAAGGTACCTCTTGTAGGGACTGAGTCCCACTAGTTTGTTACCCTGACCTGGGGGCAAATGAGGAGGAAAGAGCCGCAGAGTCAGTTTAATATCCAGGCAGCCAAGGGCTCTTGCCTTGTGTGTACAGTGGAGCTCTGTGCTTGCCTCATCCTGCTTTGCTATGGCAAACAGAAACACCGAAATAACACCCAGGATTCAGAGACAGATTTATTTTATGTCAATAGGCACTGATGGGAATCATTCCCAACATATCAGGCCCTGATCTGTACTGATCTAGGGCCTGCTTGTATGGGATAAGCAAGCAGGAAGTACAGAGGAGAATGGCTTGGCAACTGGGGATAGATTTTTACAATATGCATCATAGTGACTAACCATTTCTAAGAAACAAAAGTGAAAGGAACTGTAACTAAAACTATTACCTGGGCTACTTACAAACTGAAGTATACTGGTGAAGAGCATCTTCTACTACATTCCCCCCCTTATTTAGTTTCCCCAGCAAATCTTTGCTTGGTATGTTACATGTGGTCTTTTGAGACAAGTCCCAACCAGAAGCAGTAACACCGGGGCTGCCAGTGATCCTAGGATGGGCCCTAGCCAAGATCTCCAAGATTGTCTTATTAGAGTTGTTCCCTAAATTGCTTTTAGGCAGAAACATAATTCAGGCCTCTCTGTTCTGTGGGATTACCCTGGCCAGGTAGTAAGAGAGTTAGTCTGATTAGGAGAGTGTCCAGTGTGCCTTGCACACTCATCAAATCTTGGTCAAATGTTTGATTGGTTGTTCTATTTTCTTGGGGCAACCCTCTATAGGGTTAAATGGAAAAATGCCAGCTAGTAGGGGGCAGGGAAGGAAGGACTGGAGTAATCTTCCTGAAAAGACACAAAAATTAAGGGGAATAGGTATACAACAGTCCTGTCAATGGTGTCCTCAGGATTCAGCTGTGCATGGGCTGGTTTGTGTTCAGAGTGACCACAGCAGGGCCTTGAGTGTGTCATCTCTTTTGAGTAAGATGTCTGGTCCAGGTAAATTCTCCAGTGGATCTAAGGCTGGATTTCTGAAACTTGTAGAGGTGGTTAATATGTACCTGGGTTATACGTGTGTGCAGGAGTACCTACAGGTACAGCTGGTAGCAAACCCTATAAACTCCTGTTATCTTTTTAGTGTGGGCAGGGAATGCCTCAGGCAAGCCTGAGTAGATGCAGATGAGCACTAACAGATATTCATAACCCTTGTAAGGTATTTATCTATATATCTTTACATGGGGAGAAACCACTGTATTACATGAGGTCAGGGCCAGTGACGTAGATGCTGAAGCCTGAGCTGGCTGTGGGGGTACAGATGCCAGTGACGCCTGAGATTACAGAACAAACAGTGGGGGCAGGTCTGTCTCCCATCTTCTGAAAGTACCAGGTAAAGATTTTCTGGCTGGCGTTGATATTTTAGTCAATTGGATCACCAGAGCGGGCTTAGCAGTACAGGTTTGGCATCACTGGTGGCAGGTTTCCAAATAGCAGCAGTAGGCAGTAGCAGGAGAGCTTTGGCCAAAATAGATTTGTCCAAGATAATCACAGCATATCTAGCCTGTCAGACTCCATTCCTAACAGAGCTTTCCATCTGCAAACAGGGTGTACTCAGCATCCATCAGGGTGTTTATTTTTCGGTCATGGTCTGGTGGGCCCAGCATGGTGGGCAGATACATGGCAGGACTGAGTGGTCTACAGTTATTTAAGAGAGCCAGTACAGCATATGATACCTGGAAAGTTAAGACTCAGCCTAAGATGAGCCTATCAGCTTTCTTGATCAGAAGGACAATGGCTATATGAGCACAAAGATGAAAGGGGGAGGCAACCCTTAGTGATTAGATCCAAGTATTTACATAGGTAGGCCACTGGGCACTCCCAGGTGCTGACAATCTGAGTAAGCATCAATGTTTTTGTGATCCAGATTCTATAGAAGCCAGCAGCTCCAAGAAATTTGCAGTTTCTTTCTTGTAACCAGTCTCTACCAGAAATTGTTATAGATATTTTGTTCCTTTCCAGCAGGCCACTTGAGTGTCATTAATCAGAAATGCATTAATATTTTGTGCTAGGAAACTAGTGAGGTTAGCTGTGAGGGCATCTCCAAAGAGGGTAAACAAGTTTTTGAACCTCTGGAAGATTGAGTCCAGGTCAGTTGACTTTTGAGTCCAGAACTGGTGTCTTTTCAAAGAGGAGCTGGCTGACAGGAGACAACCAAAGGCAGAAGAAGATATTCTTTAGGTCCAGGCAGGTGTATCGGCAGGCTGTAGGTGGCAGAAGACTGAGACAGTGTATATGGAGGGCAATTGTGGCAGCACTGGTAGCTTGGAGATCTTGAACTGGCTTTGCAGACAGGAGAGGTATATTTTAGCAGTTTGACAGTCTACAAACATTTTGTAGTTTTTGAAGCCTCATTTTTTCTTTCTTGGGAAGCCATAATGGAGCTGGAAGGGACACAAAAATAGGTTGTCCTGGAGAGATGGTAATGGGAACTTGGCCAAATCTATTGCTAGGGCCTTCCCAAAAATAGTGCAAGAATTCCCAAACTTTTGTGGCAATTGAGTAACAGTCCAAAAAGGGTGTATGGGTTGGGGACCACAGGTGAACAGTCTATCAAGGTCCCATATTGCTTTAGGTGGCTGGATGCCTGTTTGTGCTTCTTGTGACATCTAACAGTAATGGAGATCACAGTGAGGCAGCACGGTTGATAGCCAGGCCTGAAGATGAGTCCTTGGAGCATTACCTCTGGTAGTTTTCAGAACCTCAGAATTGCTGTTATCTACCTCAGGATGATGCAGGTATCATCTTTCTCTCAGGGGCAGTCAAAATTAAAAGTGCAGAATTAAATGAGAGGGAGGCTGACTGGCTTGGCACAAAGGAGATGGTCACTCATAACTTGAAGAGGTCTCCCCCAGAAGCTGTATGGGGACTGGCTTACACAGTAATTCATGTTTGATGAGATGTCCTCCCAGTGTACAAGTTTGTATCTGGAAGAAGAAGGGAGAGGCAAGGGTCCCAGTTGCCCCAGTGATGGTAACTTTTTGACAGAGGGAACTTTTGAAGGCAGAGTCCTGTTCCATTGTCTACCAGAAAGGTCACAGGTTTGCCCCTGACTTTTGCAATGACTGCAGGCTCTAGAGGGCCCAATTTGATAGAGCTCAGTCTGTCCTATCCCTCCAGGGCCAATGGGGCAAGGAGAGGTTCAGGCTGAGGTAGACCTGTACAGTCAGGGTTCTTTATGCCTCACAAATGGAGGGGGCATTTATTTTTCGTGTCTATAGCCCTTATAACTTGTAGCCAGAGGCTATGGTTGTCTATCAGACTGAATTTTTTTGTGGACATCAGGGGATTTTCTTTTATGAAGTTTCTGGATAATGGTGCTTGGTGGACTTTTTGCCCCCCTTTTTGATGTCTTTGAGAAGCACTCAACTGGGTTGTTTTTAGGTGGGGTGACCTTTGGAAAGGCCATGGCAACTCATTCATCAGGGCTGACAGTCCAATTTTTCCTCAGTCAAAATGTGGATCTCAGAATGAAGTGCTGACAGTCATCTCAGCTGGGCATCAGATGACGTCACCTGACCAGGGTAGAAGCAGAAGGCTCCAGAGGGAGGGCTTCTGTGGCCAAATGCAGGCCATGGCCAGCTGGAACCAGTTCAATAGGCTGGAAGTAGATGAGTCAGGAGCCAGGAATCCTCCTCAGACCTCTGAGGGAACTCAAGAAA
This sequence comes from Dinomys branickii, assembly GCA_004027595.1. Classification (NCBI taxonomy): domain Eukaryota; kingdom Metazoa; phylum Chordata; class Mammalia; order Rodentia; family Dinomyidae; genus Dinomys; species Dinomys branickii. The sequence continues at coordinate 26,600 of PVLD010012147.1, read as the reverse complement.
TCTCAAGGGCACACCTGCTTGTCGGGACCTGGAGAGATCCTTGCTCCATCTGTGAGGGCCACAACTGGTGACCAAAAAGTCAGCATGGTTGGCCTTCCTGGCCAATGCGCCAGATGCCATGGCGCACAGAAACACTGAAAGGACGCTCAAGATTTGGAGGCAGCTTTATTTTACATTGATGGGCACTGATGGGGATCACTCCCAGAATATCAGGCCCTGGTCTCTGGTGGTCTAGGGCTTATATGGGACAAGTAAGCAGGAAGTACAGAGGCAGAATGGCTTGTCACTTGGGGACTGGCGTATACAATGTGTATCACCATGAGCAGTTGTTTCTAAGAAACAAAAATAACAGAAACTATAACTAGAACTATTATCTGGGCAACTAACAAGCTGAAGTATATTGGCTGGGGCGGGGGGGCTGGGGGCGGTTACGACACATCTTCTGCTACACCAGCAGTTAAAGTAACATTCACCTTCTGTTAGTACATCAGGTAAACGACCTAATTTCAGCTGTATAAACTTTTCCTTTGTGCTAACAAAGGAGGTCAAGTAGCCCTCAATGCTCCTTAACTGGTCTCCCACAGTGTCCCATCTGGGGAAGGAAAATGACCAGTTCTGGCCAATTGTGACTCTTTATAGGCCTGGTCACTAGGATTTGTCAAAACCTCTGCCCGAGCAGGTTCAAGGAGGGGCTCCCCTGAGATTTAATATAGAAATGCCAAGAGAAAAGGGGTCTCTTTCCTTGGAATCATGAACTTAAGTGTATGGGCTTAAAACTGTCAGGTTTCATTCAGCAGAAAGAAGTAGACCAACCTGCAACAAAAACCAGAGGAGAGAAATGGGAAAGAGGAACCTGATAGCATTGTTTGGGGCCCCCAAATCCAGCAGCACCCTTGGATTCATCAGTTATCTGACCCAATTTGCACTGAAGCTAGTTATGATGGGGTTTTGCCATTTGCAACCTGTATGTTCAAGTGTTGGGACAGTTTGCCTCAAAAAGTCTGTTTACTATGAAGCAATATTCAGTCCAATGGTTGACTAACCTGGCAACTACCCATTTCAGTGGTATGTTCCAGGGATCACATCAAATGCCAGGGATGCCAGTGTGTAGCCCCTGACTTCTTTCTGACAGTCTGGACACTGATAGCAGTGGGCACTCCAAGGTGGCATAAGCCATGCCATGCAAAATGTTCAGTGCTGAGAAGACACTGTGAGCAAAGTGTGGTGGGAGGAGCACAGAGGTAGGAGGGAGAAGCCACAGAGACCAGGTGAAGGTTTGGCAAAGGGCTTAGTGTTCAAGTAGACTTCTAAAACAGTTTCATGCAAAAAATCGTCTTCCGTCCGGGAGTCAGCTCTTGCAGAAAACAAGGATGAGTGAAATACTTGGGGCTTGTGACCTGGTGAGGACACAGGACTTGACCACAGAGGATGACACTGAGGAAATGGTGAGGTGAGATTGCAGAACTGGATGAATGACACTGTGACAAGATCTTACTCAGCCAAAGAATTGAGCTGAATCCTGCACAGCAACAAGCTAATGTGTGTGTCTGAGCAGCGGCAAGTTTTGAGCAGATTTGTCATTTAATAAGATCTCTCTGGAGGTTAAAGGGAATCATTAAGCTGTGAACTACCAGTGGCAGGACCATCTCTGGTACACAGTAATATTTAATAAACATTTATTGAATTGTGAGACAATGACAACAGCAAGGAGGGTAGAAGCAGTCAGGGTAGAAAAGGGGAGCCATTTTGAGACATTTTTGAGCTAAAACCAATAAGGTTTATTGAATGAATAGAGAGACAAAAGAAATAAGTAAAAATGACTTGGCAGTTTCTGTCTTCGGTGACCCGCTGAGTGAAATAACAGGTCTAGGTTTTCAGATAAAGATAATAACCTTATTTTGAACATATTACATTTGACGGACCAGAAAATCCAGGGGGAACCACCACAAGTCAGCCTAACAGGTCAAAAGCTCAAGAAAGATCAGGGCAAAAAGAAGGAAGATTTAGAATTCACCAGCACGGAAATGCAGTTCAGAAGAGAAGGCATTTGTCTGGGGAATTAACCCCTGCAATGCCAAAAAGTCCAGATTGCAGCTCTCCAAAGAAATGCATCAAACTCAGGGGCCTTCACAACTATCACACAGGACAACAGATTTCCTGATGTTCCCAAACTCCTGAAATAAAAGTGGGAAAATGCCTCTGCAGTACAGGTGAGGATAAACAACCAAGACTCCAGCCATCTGACCCCTTAACACGTCTGGGAGACAATCAAACCATGAGCTGTTGGAGATTCTCCTGTCAGCCAGTGTTGGACGGTTCACGAGGAGAAATGGCATTCATACCCACTAAACAGACAACATTTGAGATACTTCTGCCAAATCAAGGATAATCACTGAGCCAGGAGGCCTTCCGGGTTTTTATCTTCCTGCCAAACTGGCCATGCTCTGAGTCTCCCTTGCCAAAAAGCCCATGCCTGCACCTCCACAGGCACCCGATAAGATGGCCCACATCTTGCGGTGGGTGGGCACGTGAGTGTGGGAGGGCATGTGGGCCAGGACCTTGAGGCCATGGTTAGTTAGGCCAGAGATTCTCAGCTAAGCTCTGAGTGAGTGTCAGATTCAGACTCTTGTCTGGATAGGTACCTATCAAATGCTGTTTACTTTTCTTTTTATTATACCTTTCTCTCTAAAAACAAAACTAGATTATTGTGCCAGATACCTTTCTATGTTAACTGATAAAAGCACATGGCCCAGCTGTATGCATAATATTAGCTATTTTGGGGTTTTCCTTTAAAGTGCATGTGAGTGAGTGAATGAGTGTGCAGAACACGCCCGGAAGGGTTCACAGCCAACCCTTGGAAACGGAGATGAGGGAGGCGGAATGAAGGGCTTTTTACCTTTTGCTTTTTACTTTACTGGATATTCAGTTTAGTTTCTTTAAAAGAACTTATTAGGTTTCTTTTTTTTTTTTTTTTTTTTTGAGACAGGGTCTCGCTATGCAGTTCAGGCTGGCCTTGAACTCACTTTGTAGCCCAGGCTGGCCTCGAACTCAAAACGATACTCCTGCCTCAGCCTCCTGAGTGTTGGGATTACAGGTGTGCAGCACCATGCCCAGCTACAAAGCTTTATTTTTCCCTTTGAAGCGGTTCTTACTATGTAGTTCAGGCTGACCTTTTTTTTTTTTTTGGTACCATGAATCAAACTCATGACTCACACTTGCCAGGCAGGTGCTATGCCACTGAGCTATATCCCCATAAGAACTTATTAAGTTTCAAATGAAATTTTTTTCAAAAAGCATTAAACATTTGAATCCATCATAAAAGGACAACTTGATAATTAGTAGATTCCCTAGGTCTGTGTGCCGACGTGCATTGCTGAGCCTCACGGCTCCAGGTCGGAGCTTCTGCACCAAGTCAGGACAAGTTTCTGCAGACCTGCTGAACAAGAAGATGGGCTCCCTGCCCCAGAGCCCTTTCCCATCAGCCTTCCTTCCTTCCATCCCAGCTCAGGTAAGAGCATGTCTGGAGAATGTGTGTAGGAGCAGGAAGTCACCACATTGGTAAATATGAGAGTCACTGAGAGCAAAGACACTTGTGAACAAGACCAACCCCGAGTTACTCATCACTTCCTCGTGGGGAATTTGGCACTCATTGCCCAGAATAACCCAAGTTTATCAGATTTAATCTAAACTACCATGGAACTGATAATCAGGCCAATGATTAAATCTAAAGCTGGCTTGTCCCTTGGCTGAAGGCAGATGGATACATGTTCTGCATTGGCTTCTTTGAACCCTAAAGACACTATGCTAATTGAAATAAGTCAGTTAGAAAAAATCAAAACTATCTGATCCACTTGGGTGAATACCTAGTATAGACAAATTCATAGAGGTTGAAAGTAGAAGGGTAGTTTCTAGGGCCTAGGGAGAGATAATAGGGAGCAGGTGTTTAAAGATTAGTATAGTTTCAATTTGTAAGGATAAAAAAGTTCTTGGAGACAGACATTGGGAACATATTTAATACCACAGAACTCTGCATTTAAAGATAACTTTTATCAGGTCACAGAGCATAGCATGATGTCCAGTGTATGTTCCTCCACATTCAGGTAGATTCTTTGCTACCCCTGAAGTTCATTCATTTTTTAATGTATGGTATCAAAAGTTGATAAGCTCTCCTTGGTAGCATTTGGCTCATAACTCTCATCCTGAGCCATTCAGTGCCCTCCTCCCTGTAGCAGGGACTCCCCTGTCCTCCTTCAGCCACACAGCACCCACAGCAACTCTGCTTAACCGCCCCATCACACCAGCTCCGGCACAACTTGTCCCTCCACGTCCTAACCAGCAGGTGCTTTCTGCCTTCAGTGGTACCCCCGTCACCACTACTGTTATCTGAAACGCCTTCATATACCAATGTGCTCTTGTAAAGAATAAATGAAAAGGCAGAATTTACTTTCCAAACAGTGCTTTAAAATTTCTCAGTTACCTGGGTATGATACTGCGTACTCCTAATCTCAGTACTCTGGAGAGGCTGAGGTGGAAGGAGGGAAAGTTTGAGCCCAGTCTGGGCAATTTAGTGACTTAGTAAACGTGTCTCAAGATCAACTGGTATATTTGTGTAGCGTTTTTTAGCCAACTATGCACTTTCGCAAGCATAATCTGATTTGACCTCCTTAAAGATACTAGGGGCTAGACAGGATTATCAGGCCTACCTTATAAATAAACAGAAGTATAGAAAGGTTATATGTGGCCCAAAGTTAGAGCTGACCAATCAAAGAAACCATGACTCACTCCAAGGCTACTTCTTGCTCTGCTATGCTGTGTGGTTAAAGCAATTAACCAAAGACCACCATTTCTGAATTCCTACTACATGTGAAACCCTGAGCTGACCCTAGGGCATCAAATTTAGACCCTACAACCCTTGGATAGTTCTGTGAAAGAGGCAGAATATATTCAGTATGAAGTGATCCACACCAATCACAGGACATACCTTACCAGCAATAAATGCTTCAAGGTGTCGTATGTCACTTAGTAGAATCTGAACTTTCTCAGACTAAGACTGTGCAGGGTCTGTGAAAGGGTGCGGAGAGATCCAGAGCCTCCAGGAAAGATTGTATTACTGTGAATGGTATGAATCTGTTTCAGGCACTGAGTTGGTCTCAGTCAATTGCTTTGCCTGGTGTGTCTGGACTTGGACCTTCTCTACAGTTTCCCATGACAATCCCAACAATGATGTCATTTTCCAAATCTTACAAGATCTTGCCTACTGACGAGCCTGGCTGACAGCTTCAAATATGTTTGCTATGGATTCTGCCCATCTTGTTATGCACCTATCTTGCCCTCCTAATTGCTTCTCTTCTGGATCTTCTACTCCTTCCATGCTAGAATGCTGGTGCTCACCTGTTTCTGTAATTTCATAAATCCTTAGACAAAGACTGTTCAAAGATTACGTCAGCCAACAACCATTTATCAAGCACCAATAGAAGCAAAACATTTATGACCTTTGATTTTGAGCAATCTGTTACCATCAATCACATTAATAATTAACCAAACAGACATTTACATCTGTGATTTACCCTGCATGTAGGTGGAGTAGGTGGACAGGGAAAACTGCCAAAGCCCGGCCCAAACTATCACCCTATCAGAATGCCCAGTTTGGAACCCGAAGAATAATCTGGGAATCCAAACACACCCAACTGCAACCAGTAAAGAGGCTCTTGCTGATACTTTTTTGTGTCATCAGCTGAAAGAAGGCCCCCAAGGGACACTGGAAAGGAACATTTATATAGGGGCAGAGAAAATGGAAAGTCTGAAGCACAAAGCATTGACCAGTCAAAGGTGGCCTAAGGCACAAACAACACTGAGTGACCTTGGGCAACCAAAGGCCTAATGAGAACACCCTGCACTAGGAAAAGAGTGTCCAAAATGCAAAAATAAGTGGAAAGACAGGCAGTGAGGAAGGAATGGGTCTTCCTCCTTGGTTTCAACCTGGGACAGCCCTGAGCATAGCTAGTGGCACCAAATGGAAAAAGACGAATAGTTTATTGGGAACTCCAACCTTGTCTGAGCCTGGGAAGGAAGAGTGTCATGGCTGAAAGTCATCTGTGTACTCTCCGGTGTTATATGAATTCCCTGAAAAACAAGACAAAACAGGCTTCTCTTTGGAGTTGCCAACCTGATGCTCCCCTGAGGCCTCTACTCTGTGAAGAAGACAAGGCTTGAGATTCCACAGTTCCCTAGAATCTTCTGTGTAGAATAGGATCCTGACCTTGTTTTTCAACCTATCCAATACACTGACCAATTTGTTTTTTGCACAACATTGTGACTAGCCTTCTTTGGTGCTCTCCCATATTGCTAATGTGCCAGAAAACAGCTGAGATTAAAGCATAATGATGCTAAGGGAAATAATCCGTAATGAGCATTAATAAGCAAAAAGGGTGAAACTATTAGTGAGATTGCTCCTGGGATAAATCACCTTTGTAAACAACATGGAATGCTTTGTGGTGTACAGATAGCAGTGCCTTGCTCCTGATACTCTGTCAAACCCAGGAAAGCATTAGCTGATTCAACTCATTCTCCTGGTCATTTTTTTCTCTTGTAGCTGCTAGAAACCAAAACCACATGTATAGTGGGAATCTTAAGGGCAAAATTATATATCTACTCCATACTTACAGAACGTAAACTATCACATGATATTTTTTTGCACTTGGTTAGTTTTCTATGGCTTTTTCACTTTGTACATGTGAACATATGAGCCACGTAAACTGAGGACTCAATATTAGATTTTTTTAAAAAATGTACAAGCTATTATTTCCCCCATTTTTCCCCCTATTTTGCTGTGGCAATGTGTGCTATGTCAATTTGGTTTGTCTTGAACTACATTTGCCAGAACACCATTATGGTTCTAAGGTAGAGTTGGCCAAAAGAGGAATCTGCAAAATTTGGAAGCAAGCATGAAGCAATGACCATTATTCTCCAAAGGTGACAGAGAGGTGTCACAGCTTCCAGCTTCTCTTCATTCTCTCTTGCTCTTTGCACAATTTTCCCCAACTGCCAAAATGACTGGCCAATAGCATCCCACAGCCTATAGCCAGATTCTTGACCACAGATCTTCAGAAGCAATAATTATACAGAAATAACAAGTTTCAACTGGTTTGCCTTTGTGGCCCTGCTCTGGCAACTGGATGTATCTGGTTTCTCAGAGTCTCTTTTAATTTCTAAATTGCCACCACAGGGGCAGAATAGCAACTTTTCTCTCATCTTTCAGTTCCTCCTTTCAGGTCCTCACTTCCCCAGCTTCTTCCACAATTGTATAATGAATTCTTTCTCCATGATTCACCTGCTACTTCTATCTCCCTAATTAAGCCCTGAGTGATTCCCCTTCCTCAGCACACTGGGAGCAGCCAACCAGCCAGAGAAATTTCACACCAGAGCCAGAAGTTGGCACCACACTTCTTATTCCTAAAGAAAGGCACACAAAGCTAAAATAAGTATCTATTAATAATTCTCACCCTCAATAGAGACAAAACATATTGGGTAATATTTTGTGTACCCTGTCTTGATTGTGATGTGAAATCAGAGGGCCTGGTCTTGTAAATGGGCTAAGAAGTTATTAGTTTCCAGTTATCCTTTTTTATTTCAAAGATGCTATTAAGTAGGGTAAATGTCAATTATCTGCAAATGCTGAGGCATCAGCTGCACTTGCTGGTTCACATAATGCACAAAGGGAAAGCAGATCGGGAGCCATGGTTACCGTGCCCTGTTTAAGTGATAAAGCTGCCATCTTTATACTTCAGCTGTGTACAACATAGCAACCAAATATTTTTTTCACCTTCTGAAAGTATATTACACAAGAGATCACTAAGCCTTCCCTTTATTATTCCCATATTTCACCTGCTTACATAGCCTCCAGGGTCCCATCTCAGTCTGCCAAGTACAGCTTCTGATTATCTTGGAGCTCCTCCATAAACAGCAACCTATTCTTGCTTGCTTCCTTGCTTTCTCCGCACTTTCTTAAGTGCCTAAGGGACCATCCTGAGCTCCAAATCTCTCATCTGTTGTGACTTGAGTGTTCTGCTGTGTGGTATTAAGCAGGACAAGAGGACTCACAGACAGCATCATATGTATGACCAGAATGGCTCACCCACGAGAAAGGAAAAGAACAATTGAAGAAAACCTAGTGAGTCACCAAAGAGACATCTGCCCATGGTTGAGATATATATGCTATTCAGTGGACCATATAAGAAAATATAATAAAAACTATAGCAGTCAACCAGAAGCAGGAAACCTAGGGAACGCGAGTTCCATCTAGTCCTTTCTCTATACTAACTGGCTAATCACATATCACACACATCTGCTAGGACCGAGAGTGCTAGTTACCCAGGATACACTTTCTCCTTTAGAGTGTCCACAGTTAGCTGTGCATGTCATCTGGAATCTCACCTCAGGTTCCAGTCAACTTCACAGCTAGACATAGACAAGGGACTAAGTTTTGGCTAATGTGGTATAAAAGAACATATTACTTGGAAGTTTTCAAAAGCCTCTTGAAGAGACAATTGAGATATATGTTCTTCACTTCTTCCCCTTCTTCTTCCACCAACTTCTTGAGTTGTGGAAATATTAGATTAAATTCTATCTTGGACCTTGACACAAGAGCCACAGTTTAGTGATTCTCAAAACAAAAACTAGAAATAAGATTGGGGCTGCAACACAATGGGACAGCACTTATTTAGTATGCGCCAGGCTCTGGGTTCAACCCCTGCATGACCACCCTCTGCACGCACGCGCACACACACACACACACACACACACACACACAGCAGGAAGTAGTCCAGGTTGCCAGGAACTAAAGAGCCCCTTGTATTAATTAGCTTTGTACTATTTAATGAAATACTTGAGGAACCAAACTTTAGAGAAAGAAAATATTTATTTAGCTCAATTTCTGAGATTCTTGGGCACAGTGTCTGCAGTGAATCGGTTCTCTGGCTGCCCTCCCTACTGCAGTCACTTCATGGAGGAGGCATGTATGTGGAAGGGCTGACAAGAAGACCCAAAAACTGGGATCCCACAACCCTCTCCCAGGGCAACTCCCAGTAACCTTAGGAGACCTCCCATCAGTGTTCAACTCCCGAATCTTCTACTCCTACCCAATATCGCCACCCTCAGGACAAAGCCCTCAACCACAGTGGACCTGTGGGGGACACAACAATTTAGCCACAGTCAAGCCGTTGCACCCCAATGTCACACTTTTGAATGATAGAGAAATAAATTTCTACATTGTTTAAAACACCATTTTTCAGATCTGCTTTATAGCCATACCAAATCATGAAAACATGTATATTTTCAACTGTATTTGCATGCTGTTAAAATGTATGAGATAAGTCGGGTGTGGCAGCACACACCTGTAATCCCAGCCTTGGAGAAGTTGATGGAGGAATATCACTGCAAGTTCAAGGTCAGCCTGGGCTGCACAGTAAGTTCAAGGCTGTGTGGGCCACATAGCAAGACCCTGTGTTTAAAACAAGTAAAAAGATTTATAAGATGAATGTCCAATTTAACAATTATTGTATTAGCAAGATTTTTGACAACATTTATTTTAATCAGTAGAAACAAATACTCTTGAAGTTTTGCTGGGAGATTTTGTCATTAAAAAATCCTTATTCTTAAAAATGTTGGGTCTTTCTGTTCTGGGCATCAGACAGATATTGGAAGTAAAAACAGGAAGGAGTAGGAGTGTTACCAGATTCTGGGGTGCTGGGGTCACCTTTTAGGGGTGATTTCTAGATCCTTTAGGTTCTGGACAAAGAATTGGATGAAACAAGCATAAACAGCGGCAAAGTTTCATGTTTATTAAAGGTAAGAAGAAAACAGAATGATAAGGGGAAATGGGCTCTGGAGAATGAGTTTTCGCTGAGTAAAAAGGGAAGAAAAAATAAAAACACATTTTACATTGTAGAGTGGACTGTCGTGAAGAGGCACCATAGCAAGCCCTAAATGGCAATTGTTTGTTTGTTTGTTTGTTTTTTAAATAAAAATTTCCCACTCCTATCATGCGTAGGTCATCCTGTCAAAAACCTGCTTGAGTGAGAAGTCCACATGCGGGGTTCTGAGAATTGCTCTGTGGGTGTCTTGTCATGCCTCTTTTACCAGTTAATTTTAGCCACACCCTATCTTCCTGCCTTAGAAGTAGAAGACACACACTTACCTATTTCCACCTCAGCTATGCACCTGTTAATCTACCTGGATGAAAGAAAATGGAGAAAGAAAATGTGGCCAAGTTAGTTGTTTGGCCAGCCTTTTAATCACGTTTCTCTAGAACTCATCATATGAGACACTCAAGTTTTTGTTCCACAAGATGTCGTTACCACCAGTGCCTTATCCTCACCATGCTTTGTCACTTCGACTGTATTTACATGGATCCTGACCCAGCCCCAGGAGAGAGGATTAGCATTCCTGGTCAGTCATCCCTTCATCCGAAGGCAGTAACTGCATCTTTGTCATGTCATCCAAGACTCAAGTCGCAGAACACAAGACCTTTTATTCTCACAAACGCTTCACTACTCTGACTTTTTGCAGTCTGTACTGAACCTTTGTGGGTCCCAAAGAGAGGTCTTTAGGCAGCACATTAGGTTTTTCTCATCTCCTACAGGCTTTCCCTGGTCCTGCCCCCAACAGGGTAATTACAGAAGGTCCTTCCCCTCCAAGGCTTCTCTCTCCTATGTGCTCCCTCTGGATTCCCCACTGCCTGTTCTGTGAGAACATCTGAGCACAACTCCAGGTTCAAGCCCACTTTCACAGTTTCCCAGTTGGAGGTCTCCAAGATACTTAAACAAACAAAGGCCTATTGACAGAAAGCCTCTGGGAGGGTCTGAAATAAGATTTTTCCACTGGGCCTTCACCCCTTTCTTGAAGCTTGTGGTGTGTATTCGTTCCAAGAAACACAATGTCCTTCTCAAGGGCCAATCTGCCAGCAACTAAGAGTAAGATGGCTCTGTATGCTTCTGCCCTGTGGATTTCCATGGCGCTACTAACCTTATTCAGGCATCTCCTCAGTTACTGAGAAGAATGCAGTGCTTTTGAAATTTTTTCTTCCTAAAATTTGTGTTTCTGGCAAGCATAATGCAGAACAATTCTGCTTATGTGCTTAATTGCAGGCAGCATTAACTTTCTTAAATGGGGTTTTTAAATGGGGCTTTAATATTTGCTGGGAAGGAAATTAAATGGGTATTTAACAGGATGGGCCTGGCTGACTTTCGCTTGGTGCATTAGTTAAGGTTCTCCAGGGAAATGGAAACACAAGAGTGTATGTGATTATGTGAGAGATTTACTGTGACAATTGACTCGTGCAGGTACGGAAACTGAAAAGTTCACAATCTGCCACCTAGAAGCCACAGAACCAGGAAGGCCAGTGTGGAATTCAGTCTGAGAGCAAAGACCTGAGAACAAAAGAGGGTGAGGGAAGCATGACACTGGTGTAAGTCCTGGAACCTGAGGCCCAAGACATGGAGCCTGAAGTCTGAGGCAGGAAAAGATAGATCCCGGCTCCAGAAGAGAGAACACGTTGCCCTTTCCCCACTCTTTCGTTCTGTTCAGGCCTTCAAAGGCCTGGATATGCCAGTCCACATTGGTAAGGGAGGATCTTCCTTACTCTCCCTACTGATTCAAATGGTAGTTATTTCCAGAAATGTCCTCACAGACAAACATGCCAGAAATGTGTTAACCTTGCCAAGTGGATACAAAAATCCATCATCACACTTGTGGATCTGACGTAGAATCAAGTGAGTTTGACCGTTAGCTCTGAGATTTAAACTACGCACGTAATCCCAGAGGATCTCATCTCAATAGCATTTAAGAAAGCACAATTCTTCAACAGGGCGTATAAGTAGGAAGATCATTTGTTTTGCCCAGGATGGTTCTGACATAATTATACATAGAAGTCTTTTTCTTTCCCAGAAATGTACTGTTTGGACAATAATCCACATGGTCATCCTCAGCAGGTCACCTGCAGTCCAGTGCTCACCAGGATGACTGACCCATGGCACATGTGGTACTCGTGGGCTTGAGAGTGTTGTGGGCTCTGTGGCCCAAAAGCCTGGGGTCCGGTGGTTACTTCCCAACCAGAATACCCAAATGAGTTGGGGTCTTAGCTTCTGTAATGGAAGTTGACTCTGGCTGATTTAAGCAGAGGACTTATTTAAAAAGATTGGGGGTGGCTCATCCAGATTTGCCAGGAGAGCTGTAGGACCCTGCTCAGAGGCGGGGCTTGTGAAATGACCTCCAAAATCACACTGCACATGTATTCTGCTGTGAAAGCTGCTGCTCTGCCCTTGAGCTCCACGATGCCTTGTCTCTGTGCCTCCTCCCTCCAGCCACCCTTGCTGTAGTCCGTAGAGTATACACTCAGCTCAGAGACCTTTGCTGTCCTCAGGAGTAGATGCTGGTACAGCCGATATTAGTCCTGAGAAGACCTTCCATGGCCTCTCTTTTTTTTTTTTTTTTTGAGACAGGATATTGCTATGCAGTTCAGGCTGGCCTTGAGCTCACCTTGAATTCACTTTGTAGCCCAGGCTAGCCTTGAACTCACAACAACTCTCCTGCCTCAACCTCTCAAGTGCTGGGATTACAGGCGTGTGCCACCACACCCAGCTCTCCTTCTTTTATTTTTTATTTTTTGGGATCTTGCTGTGTAGCCCAGGCTGGCCTCAAAGTCACTGCAATCCTCCTACCTCAGCCTCCTGAGTGCTGGGCTTAACAGGTATGTGCCACCATGTCCAGCTTCCTCTTTATGCTGTGAGTCATCTGCAAAGTGCAGCTCTTAGGCCAGTCTTTCCAAGGCTATTTCACATTTCTCCAGGATATTCACTTTATTTTGCACCTCTAAATCCACAGCCACCATCCACCTTAAAGTGCCTGCCTTTCTGACGTAACCATCCCGGAATGCTGTATTCCAATAGTTGTATGAACATATGCGTTAATGAGCACAAGGCTCCTCTATGAGGCTATAAACCATCACTACTGTGTCTATAAAGAATAAAAACGAAATATAAAATTCCTCTATTTGATCTAAAAATACTAGAGGAACATGCTCAGACTTTATTTTGAAAAGCAATGCATACTGACCAAAATCATTAATCTACACTCAAATCCATTACCACAGTGGACTGACCGGCTATGGCTTCTTTATGACTCATATTGGGCAATCTTTTACAGTCCAGTTCTCAGGACAGTCACAAACTGAAATTTACACATTAGCCCCTGACCTTGCTAAATCATCAGGTCATTATCTCTATAGCTTTGAGCTCTCTAGAGAGGTTCTGAGCAGGAAAACTTGGTCTCCAGCCCCACTCAGATGTACCCTACTGGTTTGGCAAAGAAGCCCAGGCAAATAAATCATGAGATGACGGAGCACAGAGTCAGCATTAAATGGAGCGGCAGGTGCTGTCCAGGCTGGTCTCTCTGAAGCCGGCCTTCCCAGCCCCAGTGAACAACCAAGGTACTGTCCATGTTTGCCAAACTCTAGAATTAGAAAGCTGAGTTTGGACTACTGTTGTCCAGTGAATGTAATGGGCAATAACTACATTTGAAAGTGATTCCAATGTTTCAGCACTCAGGCAGCCACTGGGAAAGGAGGTTCTCACTATGGTACATGGAATGTTCTGTTTTAATTTCAAACTACTAGTGAAATGTATTTACAATTTTCAGATAAGAAGCAAGTCCAGATTGCAATTTTTACTGTACCGTTGGATGCTGTGAGGAAATAGCAACAATCGTTTCTTCCAGATTTTCATATGTTTAAAGCTGTGAGGTGCTTATGAAACCAGAAGGGAAGGGAAGGCAGGAAGCCAAGTCACCTCGCCTATCTGGATCTTAATTCCTCTGACACACCGTATATATTTGTTAGGCTTCCTTCCCTCGAACTTTGAAAGTTTACAGAAAATAAATTTTGGCCTGCTCATAAAAACGATGACAGTAAGGCTATTGCTGCTAAAAGGAAGTTTTTAAAGCCAAACAAACTACGTCACTTACACCTGAAGACAGGTACAAAACGACTGAACTGGGAGAAGGATCAGGATTCAGTATAACTAACGTCTGTGAACAAAGCAGACATTGGCCTCATGGGACTTCAGCCAGTTTGAAGAGCATCTTGGTGAAAATGAGGGCAGAAAACCTTCTGCATAGCTGACACAGTGGGGAACATGGCTCTGGCCTACAACAGAAGGCCTGGGGCAGAAGGACTGGGGCAGATGGCCTGGGGCAGATGGCCTGGGGCAGAAGGCCTGGTGGGCTCCCTAGCTGGAACTTAGCCCTCATTGCCCTGAGCCAGGTGCCTGGGGTGATATCCTGGCTGAACTTCACAGGGCTTTTCTGGCCCTTCCCTGAATACAGATTCCTATCAAATAAAAGCAACCGGACACTAGGGGTTGATTTTGCCCCCCCCCAAAAGAAGTCGAAGCCCCAATCCTCAGTAGCTATAAATGTGTGCTTACTTAGAATGGCATTTGTCGATGATCAAGTTGCAACCATTAGGGTGGGCTCTAATCCAGTAGGGCTGTGCCCTTCCAAAAAGGGAAATCTGGACATAGGAGCAAGCATACATACAGAGAAGAGGACATGAAGAGACACAAGGAGAAAGCAGGTACCTGTGATGTGTAATCACAAACTATGGGGATATTTAATTTTTTAAAAAATCATTACAGTAAAACCACATTGCCATTTATCCCTCCCCCCAAAATACTCCCTCTCACCTTCTCACTTTAAACATGCTTATCCTATCATTCTTGCTTTTTTGTTGTTGTTTTTTGAGACAGGATCTCTCTATGTAGTTCAGGCTGGCCTTGAACTCATTATGTAGCCCAGGCTGGTCTTGAACTCACAGTGATCCTCCTGCCTCAGCCTTCTGAGTGTTTGGATTGTAAGTGTGCACCACCACACCTAGTTTCCTGCCAATTTCTGAAGTAGTTGTGAAAGTCCTCTTTCATGAATGTCTTTAGCAATGCTGTCATGGCGATATCCTAAATCAATTCAAAACACTTACCATTCATGTTTATTTTCTCTGTGGAAAAGAGCCCAAAGTCACACAGGGCTAGATCCAGTGAAGAAAGTGGATGAGGACACACCATGTCCCTATGAGCCTGCTTTTCCCTTACATGGCACTTGATGGCAGCATTCATTGTATTCTTTATCACTATTCGTAAAGACATGGATGAAAGAGGACTTTTAGAATTGCTTCAGAAGTTAGTAAGAATTATGGGATAAACGTGTTCAAAGGAAGGGACAGGATTTTGAGGAGGAATAATGTCAATGTGTCTTTTAATGTGATACATTTTTCAAAATTAAATACTTGTCACATTTTACAGTAATTAAACACATCATATTTTACCTTATCACATTCCTTATACAAAACAAGACCTTCTGAGGCTACTGAGAACTAGGGCTGGGCTTAGAACAGGTCATTCTCTATGACTTTCATAGGGAGGATGGCCTTGCCAGTATCTTGATTTCAGAATTCTGGCCTCCAGATTTGTGAGACAACAAATTTTATTGTTTAAGCCATCCAATTTATGGTACTTTGTTAAGGCATCTCTAGAAAACTGATAAAGAGACTAACTAGGATTGCAGCAGAAGGCAAAGCCTCCAAAGCATGACCTTGGCCAGGAGGCCAGGAATCAACAGGTCATTACTAGTTCAAGTTGTCTTCCAAGACTTTGGAAATCACACAGCTGAGGCAAAGATGAGCCTAGGAAGTGGGCTGTAGAACTGTACACCATGGGGGATCTAGGAGGTACAACTCTGGAGGACAGGTGAAGGATACCCAAAGAACTGATCAAAGTCATGCAGCCATATAGGCTCTAGACCTGTGGAAAGAGCTTCCAGGAGACACATGACTAACAGCACAGTAATAAGACTAACCTGTACAGCCTGGGGTCTATAGAATAAAGGAGGAAATGTCTAAGGATAGAGGCTTAGGTTAAGAGAACTACGTTCAGAGCCAAGAGTCTTGAGGCATGGAGAAAGAAACTTCCAACTGAGGTCAGAGCAACTGCACTGAAGGAAAACAGGAACAGAATTTTTCAAAAATAACATGTTAATATTATGTGCATTTTGCTTCTGTTAAAGATAAATAAGTTAAAAATAGAAATGTGTATTAATGGTCATTATTGGTGGGTATAGTTTCTTTACTATGTACAGAAACCAATAGACCATTCAAGGTTTTTGGAGGATTTTCAACTCAGGCCAGGGAGGGACACCCCATGCCTGTATGATTGCATATACCAAGAATTTAAGTGGCCTTTTTGGGCAATATTTCTGAATGCTTATTTATTTCCTATAGCTAAACATCAAGGCATAAATCTCATATTTGACCCAAGGGAACCACCAAAATAGTTTCCAGTTCAAAAAAGATAGTCAGATGGCCTAAGGGTGAATTTATTGAGTCTCATGTTACATTTGCAAAACAACCAGAACTGAACTGAGCCTGTGAGTAAAATGAAAATCATTGTTTCAGAACAGAAATAGAATAATGCATGAATGCTACCCACTTTTTACCACAATTGAAGAGAGGCGGAGGCACTGGGTTTTTCATCTCTGTTTGTCATTCTTGACTTACCCACACATAAATGAACTGACCAAGGTACAATCACAGAGTCCTAAATGGATCCATTTTCTTGGACAGTTTCAAATCATCCCCTAACCACATTCAGCTAAAATATGGTTTCTTTGTAAACCCATGAAAGGAATGTTACATTCTTCTGTCACATAAAATGTGAATGTTATCCAGGCCTCCAAATGTGCAGAAAACTACCCAGATGTTTATTATTCTGAATCCTCCAAACCAGAAAAACCTGGAGTTCTTTTTGCTTCTAAAGAAAATTGTCTTTTGCTGTTATAGAAAGAATCATAAATATATCACATACTAACAACAAAAAACCATATAAAATCTTTTAAATATAATAATGATGAGAATGCTATTTGCCAACTTTGTTTTCCATAGCAGTTGAAATTAACCAGTGTGTATATAACATTTATCTTATGAAAGAAGGGAAACAGTTCCATATCATCCCATGCAAAAATCTCTGAAGAGTGTCACCTGAAACTTTTGTTATTTCCTAGAGATCTTAAGAAATGAGGTCAAAGACCAAGTAAGTGTCATTAAACATGGTTTCACCAGATTAAAAAGAAGTTTATGAAAAATGCAATGACCACATAGGATCAATTAATCATTCATTTGAAGACATTCTAGTCAATCATAAGTTTCAGCTGACTTTAGTAATCAAAATGATCCAAATACTTAAATAAGCATTTTAAATTGGATATATTCTACCATGTAAAGACACCAAGAAGTTACAAACAAATCACACACACACACACACACACACACACACACACACACACACACACTGCCACCAAGAAGACGACTGGATTGGAACAGCTTTACCTAAGAAAGAACTACAGTAAGTGGCAACTGTCAACAGCTGATGAGGCTTTGCACACACAACTTCCTGTGTCTTCACAGCTCTGTGGAGCAGATGGGACCTCCACTTCACAATTATGAAAATGGAGGCTTAGGGCAATACTTGCCAAGCATCTCTGTCAGGACCTGTGAAGGGTCTGGGGTTTTACTCTGCTTGTAAGTTCATAAACCAGCCTGCTACAGCTTCCTGCATACTGCAGAAGACGTGGGTCAGAGACCCAAGATTTTATTTTCAAGGCTCTGTAGCCAGTACGAGCTTCGTGTACACATCAGTTTCCTAATTATGGTGACCGACCATTCCTGTTTGCCCTGTTTCAGTGTTAATACTGAAAGTCCTGGGCAAACCAGGACACTGAGTCACTCTAGTTCCCCTTGCAACCACGCCCCACAAAGGCAACAGGGAGCTGCAGCAGCCTGGGGCACAGCTGAGAAATTTAAGCTTGGGAAAACCCTATCATATAAGGAGACTGAAAATAAACTCACCCCGATTTTTGCCCTCAAAGAAGATAATATTGACATTATCTTGGATCATAAATAAATGCCTATGCCAGGAAAGGAGATACTGTATATTCTCAATAGTCTACTATACAAAAATCCTTGAAAAGATTACCCGATACAAAAGCTGTCACAACAAGGGCAGAAACATGAGAAACTCATCAGCACTTACGACTGACTAATAAGCGGTAAAGACAATATTAGACCATGATCCAGAATAGAGTTAATTGACTTGCTTGGACTAATTGACTTCTAAGGGGTCTTCCTGCCCTGAGGGTCTATCCCTCTCCTTCTACCTTATAACTACTTGCTATTTTCTTTCCCTGGTGAGGAATGTCTTACACAAAATATTACTATACTATTCTACCTCAGTTTTTAATCCAGGCAGAATTTCAGCAACAAAGCTGGGGTGTATATTTTAATGCCAGAGTGATTTTAGAAACATATTCCATTATAAAAATGAAAGCAACTAAGATTATAGCACAAGAGTTCATTTTGCACAAATTTTCATTGTACATGTTGACCATAGTATCCAATAGGTATGATATATTTTAGAAAGACGGAGTTAAAAGTTTACTTTTTTCTGTAATATTCTGATCAAATTTCCTTTTCCTTTCTTGTCTAACTGGAGGTGCCAGCAGGGATGGATATTACAGCATGTTTTCAGAAGGTTATTTTGATTTCCTTTCTGGGTAAAGCTGGTTCTTCTCTCTATTGCTTGCTAAAGACCAAAAGAAGATGAAATGAACAAGCAAATAAGCAAACAGAGAAGGAAAGGCATTTTTCCCTCAGATGAATTGGGGAAAATGATGGGAAAAATGATGGAAGCAGGCCATCATCTGGAGAGATAGTTGATGCTTAAATTGCCCTTTGGACCCAATGACAGTAGACACACAGATCACTTCTTGATCACTTACAGTCCCCCATCTGGAGTTAGGCTTTTCAGCAACTGTAAGGTTAAAAAATCAAGATCCAGAGGTATATTCAGTTCATTCAAAAGGTTAGTGGAAGTTATATACTCTTACACCGATGCCTTTGGGGAACCAGACCAGCCATTTCAATGCATAATAAGGGATCTTGTGCCCTTTCACAAACCATGGAGTATTTACCCCACCTAAGACATATTCAAATTCTATTTTAGCCAAATAGACTCTGATTTTGTACAGAAGGTAACTCCTGCTTCCCAGTCTACCTCAGACACCAAGTTCTTTGGTATCAGCCATAAGGAAATCCCCATCCAAAGCTTTGGTTTATATATTTCATTAAAAAGAGGAGAAATATGAACTGCTTCTCAAGCACAGTTTGGCTGATGAGATCTTTCAAAACATGGACTCCATGGACTAGAAAACAATGAAAAGTGTTGCTTAGATTGGAAATCTTTTCTTTCTCAATGAATTAAGGTCTGGCATAGCTCGGAAAAAAGTAGAATTCATTTTGATTGTGCAAGAAAATGTAATAAAAGTTTATGTTCAGTGAGCTTGTTTTTTTTTTTTAAAGAAGAAATACTCTTCTGAGACCTAAAGATTCTGTTTTCTGCTGCCCTGCACAAAACATGAAGATCCCTCTGGCTTGGGAGCACAGGCACACAAGTCTTACTGACATTTCTCCTTTTAAATTGAATGGGTTTCAGCAAAGGATATTGCTGCTTTTCTGAAGCATTTCCTGCTGGCTTGAAAACACAGAATGCTGGCATTTAAAAAGTGCCCAGTATTTTGCGTACATTTGCTCCTGAAGTCAGCTGCCTTCCCTGACTCACCTTGTACTCCTCCATTTCGTACAAAGTATTCTTCTCTCATGCTCTTCTCTCTCTCCCTCTTCTGCCCATTTTTACTTCTTTCCCTGCTGCCATGGCTATTTTCTGTCCTTTTCCACAGTTCACAAGCCTCAGATCCCTTTGCTTAGCATTCCTATTTTCACGGACATACACTGACAGCACAGGAGAATCCTCAAGATAACTGTGCATCACACTGTTTTTCACTCTGTTTCTCAGTGCATCAGTAAGATTCTCCAGTGACCTGAATGATTGGCCCCCTTTTTCTGAAGTAGAATTCTAGAAGTCAGACTAGCCAGCTTTCCTGCTGATGGCCACTCATACTGCATAGGTAAGACTGAAACCTCCCACTACTGCCCACCCTGGTCGGCTCAGCACTGTCAATAACATGTGCAATAACATGCACAATTATTTTACTGTGTGCCAACCACAAGTCAACATGATCTGAATCACAACTATATCCTATTCTGAGAGATTCCAATCCCAGGGAAGGGGAAGTGTGTACTAAAATGAAAATGCTGATGTTGCAAATTAGTGCATGCTGAAAGCTACTGAGGGGTTGAAGAGACAGTCTAGTGTCAAAGTTCATGTCCTGATTCATCTGCATCTAACAATGCACAACATAACACAACACTCCAAAACAAAGAGAGTTAAATGAAAACATTGCTTTTTTTCCTTTTGTGGACTAGTATTATTGATGCCAAGGCCTTGGGCATGCTAGGCAAGTGTTCTCCCACTGAGCCAGCCTCAAGGTTAATCCTAAATCCTTATGTGAAGTTATGATCACATGGGAAAGAGGGAATTGTTTCATCATTATCTACTTTGGAAAGACTTCTTGCAGAAAGTAGACACATAGGTGGGATAATCCACTATACCTTTTAATAATATAATGTAAAAATTTAGAGGCACACATGGTGGCACACACCTGAATTCCCAACACTCGGGACACTGAGGCAGGAAGATCACCACAAGTTTGAGGCCAGCCTATGCTAGTTAATTCAAGGCCAGCCTTATCTCAAAAAAGAAAAGAAAAAGATGTGTACCATTTTTTAAAATCTCCAACCAATGCTATTCAAGAGGGGATTATTTTTGGAAAGTGGATATTCTCTTACAACTTCCCTAAGAAATACATGAAATCAAATTCTACAAGTATCTTCAGATTTTCATTTATTTTCCAATTTCTAAAGCACGTCTGCCATTTGTGCACCCAGAACCACATGCACCCCTGATACAGTATCCAAGAGAGAACAGAGCTCAAGCACCTCCTTTCCATTACTGTCTGCTCCCCAACCTGCACAAGGATGTCTTTCACTTGGAGACAAATTACTGCAGCTTTTTCTATACCCACCAGGGAAGGGAGGGCCATCTGTGGAATCTTTCAAGAAAGAGACTTCCTTTGCAATCTCAATTTCATCAATCTATCACTCTAGGTGTCATTTAGGATGGGAAGGTAATGTATAATTAACTAAAAGAATTGATGGAGTCTTAAATTCATAAGACATAATTATTCACAGTTGCACTTCTATAACTTTATATCAATAATAGATGATTATCTCTTGCCCAATATGTCCATAAAGTCATATTTGTTTTACTTAAATGGTAAGCTCTATAAACGATTGCAGATACTGTACAAAGATCCTGTAAAAGCAATTTTATATTTATAAAATCACTTGGGCTACAGGTCTTCAAAGAAATGCAATTTTTAAAGTAACACACCTGGTTACTTTTAAACAAGTATGAGCTGGCATGGTGGCTCACGCCTGTAATCCCAGCACCTGGGAGGCTGAAGCAGGAGGAACCTTACAAGTTCGAGACCAGCCTGAACTACAAAGTGAGTTCAAGGCCAGCCTGAACTGCACAGTGAGACCCTGTCTCAAAAAGACAAAAATACGTGAATAAATAAAATTTTAAAAATAATAAACATACTTCTTGAGGACCTAGGGGTTGGATCAAATCTCAGATCCTATGAGATTTCACTCATCAACTGCACAAAGTATTGTGGTTGCTCACAGGACCACCTCACAGACTCATGGAGTGTAGGAATCGGGGACCCACCACCAGGAGCTGAGGAATGCGGAAGCGGAGGGGAAAAATGCTCAGATGCAGACAAGAGACGAGCGAGCGTTACTAAAAGCCTGAAGTCCAGGGTGGTCACTGCTGAGACTTCAGCCAGTGACAGCGCCTGGAAAGACAGTTTCCAAGTCACCCAAACTGTCCCAAACATCTTAGAAGGAGCTGGTAGAAACATTAAAACTGAAGCACAGGCCCAGGGATATAGCTCAGTGGCAAAGCACCTGCCTTGCAAGCGCATGGTCATGAGTTCAATTCCTGGTACCGACAAAATAAAAAATAAAACTGAAGCATAAGATGGAAAAAAAATCTTATTCCAAATCAAACAAAAAAGAAAAGAAGAAAATTCCTGAAGTCCAAATGCAATTTGACCCAGTGAGACAGCAAATTAGTTCCACAAATACCTGACGGCAAAATGCTAACCTGGGGACAGCAGCCATATTGAACTGAAAGGGCAGAGTTCACTCCCTGAGTCTCCCCCATGCTGAGTACGAAGTCAGTGCCCCACATCGTGCCTGTTCTCCTCCCCAAATAGGAGCTGCTGGTTTCTGCTTTGGCATTTCATACTTTCTTTAGAGAGACAAATTTTATTTTCTGTATCTAACAGCATTCTTTAAAAACGGAATGTCAGCTACAGTGACAGATCAACCTCAACGTTACACAAAGACAACCACAGTTTATGTGGCTCTTGATACGATTCAACAGGAAGTGCACAATAACACCCCTGAAGTATGCTTGCCAAAGAAAATAAATCAAACCTGAATCTGATCAAGCCTCCACGTCTCAACACGTTTGCAGGAAACAGAGCAGGAGTGTTATGTTCATGCTACATGCCGAAGGCATCAAGATCCAGAGTGTGGCAAGTTCTGTAGGACTGAAGTCCCAGTGTCTGCAGTGAATAATTGTGAAAGAAAAAAATCCTAAGAGAGACTTACATATCAGTACATGTTTGAAGTACATAATGATTACATTCATCATGGGGAGATTGTACATGTGCGTAACACACTTTAGTTCTTTCATGGCCCCTCCCCTAGCCAGCCTCCCACTGCCCCCCATTTCTTTAATAGGGGGTGTGGTGTAGCTCAGTAGTAGAATGCATGCTTAGCAGCCCAAAGCCTTGGGTTTGCTCCTCAGCACTCAAAAATGAACAGAAAAAAATTAATACATATCAACCAGCTCCATGAGTCTGTGAGATGGTCCTGTGAGCACCCCACTTTTCCCACTCACAATACTTCGTGGAGTTGATGAGTAAAATTTCATAGGATCTGAGATTTGAACCAACCCCTAGTGGTACAGTCCTGTAATCCCAGCATTTAGGAGGTTGAAACAGGAGGATTGAAAGTTTGAACTCAGCCTAGGCAATTTAGTGACTGAACAAGAACCTGCCTCAACATAAAAAATAAAACAGGGGCTGGGGATTTAGCTTGGTGAGGAGGCCCTGGGTTAAAATCCAAGTGGCCCCCCAAATAAGGTTTTCCTTTTTTTTTTTTTGGCCGTACTGGAGATCGAACTCAGGACCTTGCACTTGCCAGGCACACATATGCCACTGAGCTATGTCCCCAGCCCAAGGTTTTATTTTACAAATATGCAACAGCAATAAAATAACAAAAGGGTCTATAAAGAAGACTTTGGGTATATACACAAGTAATTTGTATCTATTATCTCATTTACACAAAAAATTATTAAAAGGATGATTTGTTACACTGACTACAGTATATAAATACCTTCTAAGAAATAATAATGAAAATGACCAACATACCAACAATAGACAAATCAATAATATTTTATAATTAAACAACTCATGTCAAAGAGCATGGAAATTAGTCCTAAATGTTGAAAACTATTCAACCTAATTCACACTGAGAAATTCAGATGAAAGTAAAAATAATATTTATTTTTCATCTTATGTTTTACTTATTGGCTTGACAAAGTGTCAAAGATAGCATCTTGGTCAAGCTGTGGAGGAAAAGGTACTCGTTTATTTCTGTTGGGATTGCCTTCCAAAGCCTATGGAGAGCAGTTTAGCAATGTCAGTAACACAAATGCACAAATCTTCTAATCCAGCAATCTACTTCTAGAAATTTATATTTATAGATGACCTGGCACACATGGAAAAGTTGCATTTGTATAAGATTATTCACTGCAGCATTATTTGGAATAGAAAATGGTTAGAAACAACTTAAACCATCATCAGAAAGACATGGGTACAGTAAACTCTTCTCCATCCATTCAATGGGTGACTATCAAGTCACTAAATAAGAGCAAAATAGTACCAGTGTATCTAATGAGGAAGCTAGGAAGGCATTCCGTACCAAATGTGTTATAAAAAAGGGACAAGAACTGAAAAAAGATCTCCTAAATGTATGCAAATGTAGGAAAAAATGACAATTTTTGTTGCCCCCAGAAAGGACACCTAGTGGTAGAGAGGGATAGAAGGCATGATCAGAAGGGCACTATAAAACCTTCCTTAGCTTTTGAGTTTTGAATCATGTGAATGTATTACCTAGTCAATACATAAAAGTGTAAAAATCTTCAGAGATATTAAATAGATGACTAATTTGTAGCAGACCTAACACAGAATTTTGCCAACAAAGAGATGCACAATGAGTAGTTTAATAAACAACTGAATAGGAGTCTTCCCAAGAGTAGGATGGAACTTCAGAGGAAGAGTCATCATCTTATGACTACGGGAGTCCCCATTCATGAATGGGGATCCCCCTGCCCAGAACACCACTCCTCTACCCCAGGATACCAAGGAAAGGCCTCCACAGCAAATATAACTTGGTCTCTTAAATCCAAGGACTCAGAACATTTTTACATAAAGTCACCCCATAATCTCTCATTCCCTTCCTGGTGCATATATATTTGTGAGAGACAATAGACAAAATAATGATCAAAGTCAAAAAGAAAACATAGCTCTTAAGTAAACTGATGCGGACTGAAGTGAAAATGTCTGCAAAGACTGCCTTTGATATCAATTTCCAGCTATAGCTTTTCCTTTAACAGGAAAGAAAGGGGAAAAAAGAGTTGGGGGAGACGTCAGAACAGATAGCGGCCTGCAAAAGACAAACACCGGCCCACAAAATGGTGACCCTTCAAGGTTGCTCTCCCCCTTCTCCTCCCCTGCACCTTCCATTCCCTCCCGCTCCACTTGGAACTCCTTTCAGAATCCGTGCTACCGAGCCTTTCAGACACACTGGAGGGACGCACATCTCCGTGACACGTAACTCATTATTAACATCTGCTACTTGAAAAGTGTGCTGTTCTTTGGCTGTTTTGTTAAAGGTATGTTATATAGATTCCCTGTATAACTTCAGACTCTTAGACAATAGCAAAGACTGGACCAACACTGAATTAATAGCAGCTTCCAATCATTTCTCTGCCATCTTGTTTTGTTTGACTAATTTGCTTCCCTTTTTCTCCTTTTATAACTTTTCCTACTGATACAGGGGAAAGAAACTCTCAACCTGAACGATATCTGGGATGGGTTCATGTTCTCTAAAATCAAAGAGTGAATTTAAGGATCATATCATTCAGGGTTTACTAGAGAAACAGATATAACACAAGATATACAAATGTACAAGAAATTACAAATTTGGCTTACAATGGTCAGCTACAGGGTTAGATGAAGAAGCGTGCAGAGGGTGTCTGCACACTGGAGATGGAAGAGCCCAGGTGGGGCCTGGAGCTCACTGCAGTGTCTGTGCAAGTCTGTATCAAGGGCTGTCGTGTCTGCGACGAAACGCTGGTGAATCTACAATGAAGGCCGGAGAGCCAGCACCGGAATGCTGAAGAGTCCCAGGCGGAAGCCGAACAGAAGCCGGGACACGACCAAGCTGAAGGTGAAGACTGCAGCTCCTCTGAAGAACCAGCCAAGCACGGACTGAAACCTCCACAAACTGTGAGCTAAATAAACCTTTCCTTCCTTCATTTTGGGTGTTGGGTATTTTGTCACAGCAACAATAAAAGGTAACCAAGACAGAATTTGGTACCAGCAGAGTGGGATCATTGCTTTGACTATACCTCACCATGTGGTTCAAGACCTTGGCATCACCCACATGGCCTTAGCTGTAGGTGCATGGAGAATGCAAGAGTTTTGAGGTTAAAGAGACTTCCACCCAGATTTCAGGAGGCCTGGGAGGCCAGGCAGTGTGCTCCTGAGCAAAAGGTGCAGTGGAGACCACAGAAGTTTAGAAAAGACAGGACTGTGGATCATCTGAGGAAAGCTGCAAGGAGGGAGCAAAGCCTAAGCGAGAAGCCATGGAGGCTGTAACCACCAGAAGTGCCATAAGGGTGGACTCACGCAAGCTCTTTGGAGCTCACAATGTACCACAAGTAGCTTCAGATGCTGGGTGTGGAATTACAGGACACAATGTTAGCCCTGCTTGATTTTGGACTTGCTTTGGTCCCAGTGCTCTATATTCCCCTGTTGGTACCCTTTGAAATGGTAATGTTTATTTTGTGGCATTGAATGTTGGAAATGTTTGACTTTGCATTTGTACGGGGGCTTATAACTAAAGAGTTTGCCTTATATCTCGGAGAAGACTTGGGACTCAGACTTTTTATTTTTTTTATTTTTTTTTTCAGCTTTTTGACTTTTTTTTATTTTATTTTAAAGACAAAAGAATGGAGACATATGAACCAGAAAAGCAATAACAATACAGAAAATACAAAGTTATACAGAATATAGTAGGGAATTAGAACTGGATGTTGTATTACATAGTTATCTTCACATTAGTTAACACAAAAACATTAAAGGAAATACCAAATTATAGATAAGATAGTAGGGAATTTGCACTGGAT